>JANAVB010033217.1:15873975-16120036 GCA_029216955.1 Iris pallida
AAGCGGTGCCGCAAAAACTCCGACGGAGGGCCTTGTGAGGGGTCCGCACAAAGGTTGCTTGAAAACCTCAAGCGAGGGGCTTCCGAATCCACGGAACAGTCGAGTCCACGACCAAGAAAATAAGAGAACAAATCTCAAACTTTAAAGAAGAATTTTATTGATTAAAAGTTGTTTTTGATTACATACAAAAGGTGCCTATTTATAGGACTTTTGTGACAACCTAATCCTAATAAAATAAAGATAAAATCTATCCTAATAAAAGATAAAGTCAAAATAAGAATCCTATCATAAATAGGATTATAAAAAAAGTAAAGAAAAGAAAAAGGAATTCAAGAGGGAAGAGGAAAAGAAAAAGAATCCTAGAGGGACTAGGATTCTACGCTACATCAGTCTCCCCTGCTTCAAGAGAACTCGTCCCTGAGTTCTTATCAGAATAAAGCGGTTCACCAGGTGGAAAGTATTCGTAAAGATCGGCAACATTGAAGGTCGAGAAGATCTGCATGTCTTCAGGGAGATCAATCACATAAGCATTGTCATTTAGCTTGCGTAGAACTTGAAATGGTCCGATCTTCTTCTTCGCCAATTTTTGTAGGAGCCAGTAGGAAAACGTTCCTGAGTAAGTAAACCATGACCAAGTCTCCCTCATGAAAGACCTTACGGCGATGGCACTGATCAGCAGCTGCTTTATATTTGGTATAAGATTCTTCAAGTTGTTGTTTCACTTTATTATGTATTAATTGATGCCGCTCTAACATATGCTCAGCACCAATGTCTCGACCCGGAGCCTTAGGCAGAGAGACGAGGTCCAAAACATGTTGTGGCTGATGTGAGTAGACAATGGCAAACGGTGCTTTTCCAGTAGATCTGTTAGGCATGCAGTAATAAGCAAATTCAGCCTGTGTTAAAGCCAGATCCCACTGCTTAGGTCATGTTCCAACTAAGCTTTGCAACATGTTTCCAAGTGTGCGGTTCACGACCTTTGTTTGTCCGTCAGTTTGTGGGTGACTAGTACTGCTATAATCTAGTGATGTATCCAATCTTTCCCATAATGTTCTCTAGAAATATGACAGAAACTTAGTATCTCTATCTGAAGTGATTGACTTTGGCACACCATGAAGACGCACGACTTCTCGAAAGAAAATGAGAGCAATATGAGTCGCGTCGGATGTCTTACGATATAGAATAAAGTATGCCATCTTAGAGAATCTGTCTACCACGACAAAGATAGAATCAGCACCGCACTGTGTTCGTGGTAAGCCAAGAATAAAGTCCATGAAAATGTCTTCCCAAGGTCCTTCGGGAATTAGAAAAGGCATATAAAGACCAGTATTCTGTTCTTGGCCCTTGGCAACTTGGCATATAGGACAACTGTGGACATGTCCCTCAGTTTATTTTCTCAATTGTAGCCAATAATATCTTTCTTCGGTTATAGCTAGCGTCTTATCTCGACCGAAATGTCCACCGAGACCTCCACCCTGGAGCTCTCTAATAATATCCGCAAGGAACTACGAGGAATGCACAACTGATTTCCTTTGAAGAGATAGGCTTCTTGGATGTGATATCCATTTGCAGCTCCGTTTGGTTGACGATCTTCCCATGCTTGTTGAAAATCTTTGTCTTCTGGGTAGAGTTCCTTGAGGTATTCAAACCCGATGACCTCTTGATGTAAAGTGATGAGGAGGTCGGCTCGACGGCTTAAGGCATCAGCTACTTTGTTCTGAACTCCGACCTTGCGCTTGATGGTATAGGAGAAGCGCTGAAGAAACTGAATCCATCTAGCATGCATTCGATTTGTATACGGGGATTGTCTATGAAAGATAAAGCTTTATTGTCTGTATGTAGGATAAATGGCCATTGGATGAGGTAGTACTCCCATGCTTTGATGGCTTGTAGATCGAGTAGAACTCCTGCTCATAAGTTGACCATTTTCGTTGAGCTTCACTTAGCTTCTCGCTACGAAAGGCAATTGGTCTTTCTTTTTGTATTAGTACAGCACCAACGCCCACTATGCTGGCATCACATTCGACTTCAAACAGCTTGTCAAAGTTGAGCAGTGATAGGACTGGTGCCGTAGATAGCTTCTCCTTGATGAGTATGAAACTGGCTTCAGCTTCAGGAGTCCAGATGAATTTTTATTTCTTTATGCATTCTGTCAATGGTGCTACAATAGTGCAGAAGTTACGAATGAATCGTCAGTAAAAATTGGCGAGGCCATGAAAGCTTCGTACTTCAGTCATTGTCTTTAGAGTGGGCCAGTCGTGAATTGCTCTAATCTTCTCTTCCTCAATACTGAGACCACTGGCGCTAATAGCAAATCCCAAGAAAATGAGTTGGTTAGTAAGAAAGCTACACTTCTTGAGATTGACATAGAGTTTATTATTTCGAAGAAGTTTGAGAACTTTCCTGAGGTGCTTCAGATGTTCAGTTTAGCTCTGGCTATAGATCAGGATATCGTCAAAGTAGACGACTACGAACTTTCCTATCAATGGCTTCAAAACTTGATTCATAAGACGCATGAACGTGCTTGGTGCATTTGAAAGTCCGAAAGGCATAACAAGCCATTCATAGAGTCCTTCACGGGTCTTGAAAGTAGTTTTCCATTCATCACCAGGTCGAATTCGGATTTAATGGTATCCACTCTTCAAATCGATCTTTGAAAAAATTATAGACCCAGCAAGCATATCCAACATGTCTTCTAGTCGAGGGATGGGAAAGCAATACCTAACGGTGATGCGGTTGATAGCCCGACTGTCGATGCACATACGTCACGACCCGTCTTTTTTTGGCACTAGCAAGGTGGGAACTGCACAAGGACTGAGGCTCTCTCTGATTAAGACCTTTTGGACCAATTCTTCAACTTGGTCTAGGAGGATTTTGCATTTATTGGGGCTCATCCAATAATGTAGAATATTTGGAAGTCTAGAACCTGGGATGAGATCTATTTCATGTTGAATGTTTTTCATTGGTGATAATTCGCTAGGCAGTTCATTCGGCATGATGTTGCGGAACTCTTGTAGTAAAGGCTGGACTACTTCAGAAATGTTGGTATATAATACTTCAGCTTTACCCGATACAACCAATACATAGAGTTCTTCTTGTTTCTCAAGACCGCTTTCAAGTTCTTGACCGTCAACAATCATTACGGTCTTTTGTTGTTGTGGACTGGTCTTAGGAATATCACCCGGTGCTAATGGATGAAGAGTGAGACGTCGTCCATCTTGAAGGAAAGAATATGTGTTGTCTCTTCCCCAGTATGTGACATTTTTGTCAAATTGCTATGGCCGACCGAGGATGATGTGACAAGAGTCCATGTCGACAATATCGAACATAACTTCATCTTTATAGGTCTTTCCGATAGAGAAGGGTATGCGACAACTTCAGAGACGACCATGTTGTGTCCCTGTTGAATCCAGCCAATCTTATATGGAGCCGGATGTGCTTCTTTGGTCAGTCTCATCATCTCTACCATTGCTCTTGAAACAATGTTCTCTATACACCCGTTGTCAATGATGATGTCACATAACTTGTCTTTGACCTTGCATCGGGTTCGAAAGACATTGTGGCGCTGGGGTGGTTCTTCAATCTTTGGGGCTTGTAAGCCTCCTGAATTTTAGGGTTTATTTTAAATTTTCTAAATAAATTATTTTCAATAAATATTATTATTTAATTGTTTTTGATCATTAAATGTACTTTCTGTGACTTTGACTTCTGGAGCATCAGAGATGCCAATCTCTAGAAACTCTCTTTATAGGTTTTGTAGTAGACAAGATTATCTTCGTTTTGATATTTCATGTCCCACTTAAACTCTTTCCCTTGTACTCCGTTTTCATCGCGCAACCTTCGGGTCAACTTAGGCCAATTGATCGTCGAATAATTATTAATTAAATTCCCACTTTTATCTTTGATCATCGTATGCACGTTACTATGACTTTTAATTTAGGAGTACGAGACTAGTCATTTTTTCCAAACCAACTTCTCATGCATGATCTACTCGAGACACCCTACACCCATGACCTTCGTGTCCCACTCAGACACACCATTTTGTGCTTCATTTGCTTCACACAACTTTTTTGACACGATATCCGATTTTAATTGGTCCCACGGAGTCACATTTATTTTCTGACACGAATTGGAGACACCCTTTCGACCCAAACCTGTCAACCCAAAGTATGGACATGGCTGTAACTCCCTAAACCGAATTTTGGTAAATTTTTAGAGTTTTCTAAAAATATTGTATAAAACTTGTTCTTTAGTAAGATATATTAACAATATTTTAGTTAAGGAATAATGGTTATAGTTATTTAATATTTTCTGTTGATAATGTTTATTATAAGATAACTACTTGGATAGAGATTCTGTTTTGAGAATATTGATTATTTATCAACTAATTTTCGTATAAATTAACTTTCGTATTAAAGTAAAAAAATCTTTTCTGATTTATAGTGTTAACTCTCTGTTAAATTGTAATGAGGATTATTATTGCTAATTTGGTAATTATTTTATTAATTATGGTTAAGATGATAAATTCTATTTAATCCTTCCAAATGTCACTAATTGGAGCAGATATTACTAGTATAAATGATAATATTTAATTTTTTTGATTATGTTAACCGAAGTTACTTACTGTTTCATTTTTGTACTAACTAATTATAGTCACTTGCTCCTGGATATGAGTTATTGGACTAATTATGATTAAACAAACCATTGTAATCAATTGATATCCAATTAATTATGTTGGAGTGGTAACCAACTTTTGTAATTAAGCAAAACTATTGGAGGGAAATTAGATTTTGGGATATGTTTGAAATTTGAATTTGAAAACCATTTTGATTTTGAAAAGCTGTTAGAATATTGAAAATCTGTTTTTATGTTGATTTTGAAAATCTGTTTTTATTTGAAAATTCTGTTTGACTTTGAAATTTGTAAATCTGTTACTAGTTATTCTAGTTTAGCCCCAGATCTATTTTATATTACCAAACTGCCACTGTCCCAAATTGGGGAACACCCCCAGATCTATGCCTATTTACTATATTGCCATCAAATATTTTAATATAAATTTTTGTACACATCATTCATTGACACATCAATCATTCCACTGACACGTTTTCTAATACACTGTGTTCTCTCTCTTCCTTTCTCTCTCTTCTCTCTCTCTCCTCTCCCTGCTCGAGGAGCACCATCGTCGTCATCGCCGGAGTCCAGATCCGACCACCGCCTCCTCGAACCCCGAGCGTCTCCTCAACTCGTGTGCCACTGTCAGGACCTGACTCCATCCTCGGAGACCGTGCCGACCGTCGCCTCGATCTTCGTACACCTTTGCTTCGAGCAGAGCGCTGCTCCGTAGACCGTACGTCTCTTCGCCATCTGCGCTGTCCTTCGGGCCGTGTGCACCGCCAAAGCATCGACAGTGATCGACGCCTCGTGAAGCACGCTGCCTCGGCTGTTGCGCTTCCTTCTCGAGCAGTACGTGGCTCTTCGAGAAATGAGGAGTCATCTCGAGAGGAGCGCCGTCACTTCGAGACTCGCACCGGAGCCGTCCAGTCGCCACACCGAAGCTATCGCGTCGGAGACGTATCTTGCCGTCAGCAACCGTCTGGAGCCGTGGATCAACGTCCCCGTCACGGCTGGTAAGTCTCCGTCTCTTCTTCCTGGACCCTTTCTTCTTCTCGTTCCATCTGGGTTTGTATTTTGGGGGTATTTTTAGGGTTTCAGTTTCGTGGAGGGAGATGAAGGAAGCCTAGGGTTTCGGGACCTAGGGTTGGCTGAGCAGAGGAAGAAGGAGATGGAGGATTTTGACTAAGGTTTCAGCTAGGGTTAGATTTTCGAACGGCCAGAGAAGGAAGAGCCTAGATCTAGGGTTTCCAGAGCTTGAAGATGAAGATGGGGTCTGTCGGCTGAGAAATTGAAGTGAAGAAGTTGCGGCCATGGAGAGATGAGATTAGGGTTAGGTTTTTCTAACTAGAAGAAGAAGACTAGGGAGTGGGCTGAGTCTTTCGGCTGAGTGAAGTTTGTGAGAGGAGAGAGAGAATAGATAGTTTTATTGTTAGGGTTTTGAGATGGGCCGGGTTAGGGAGAATATGGTTTGGGCTTAGTTAAACTGTAAAATTTTATATGATTTTAATAGATGGTCGGGTGCAAATGCAGCAGTTGGGCTGAGCCTATAACCGGGTCTGGGAAGAATAAATGGGCTGGGTTCATTTTAGCTTTAGTTGTTTAGTTTTATTTTTCTAGGGGTGGACTTTGGGTCAGGTTATCAGAAGTTGGGCTGGTTGTTCTGCTGGGCTCTGAATCATTAGATTTAATAAATTTTGTGTATAGCAGTTGGGCCTGGACTTTGGGCCAGACAACAATTGAATTGAATTTTAAGTTTTGGGCTGAGAGTAGGCAGTGGGCTTGGTTGTTGGGTTACTGTTAGGTTATTGTTGTGGCTTATTAATTAGAAGTTTTATTATAATTGCCAAATATTTCCATTTCAAATTATGATTAGTGAATAGTTAGCTATTAAAGAAGTTTCTAAAGCATGAGGGTTTTCTTGCAAAGTATAGTTTAAATAATTCTTAAATAATAAATATCTTAGTATTTTCTTGCTAAATAATTTTAGTAAATCAAAAATGTTTCCATTTCTAACAGCTTGTATAATTATAATTATTAATTTGCTAATAAAATGTTTCTAAAAACTTTTAAAGTACTACCACTAGTATTTCTGAGACCAAAACTTTAGAACATATTTATTTTCTAAATAATGTTAAACTAGTAAATAATGATAGTTATCATATGGTTTAGAGTATATTTTTTTAAAACTAAAATATTAATTTGCAAATAGTATGTCCTAAACGATTTTGCTAAAATATAATATTTTCCACTAGTAATCATTTTGATTAAGTTATAATATATATATTGATAGCTATTAGCTAATATATGGATAATAGTTTATTGTGATAATTGTCATAGTTTAAACCCTAATAAATTGTACAAAATATTACCAGGTGATCACTTACAACCATGCAGTACTACTCTCGTGCAACCAAACCGAGACAAGTACACTGACTCGACTTGTACTCTGTATTTTTTTCTTACATTCCTGTGCCATGTTCTCATATTGGACACGAGATACACACGATTGTCTTGTACATTGTTCATTACTTGTGAGTCATTGTTATTGTGGGGATTAGGAAAATATTAGCTTTTGTGTGACCACACCCAACATAGGTATTGTGGATAGCCTAATCGTACACTTCATGTACGATGAAGCCATACATTGTAGAATTGATTTACTCATTGACTCATTGATTGATTGTGCTCCTAAGCCGGTCACACATTAGTTTAATATTTCAAATTGTCACACTTATATATTGATTGTCGTGATCATTGCCTTGTACATTGATAGCCGTGTTCATTGTCTAGCATATTGATTGTCGTCCATTGCATACAGTTTTATATTTTATTTCTGGTACTGCAGTTTTATTTCCATTTCTGGTATTCTGGTTTCATATTGTATTCTGTACTACAGATTACATTGTATATTGTTCTTGTCAGGGTTGTACTTTGCTATTTTCCTGACAGGATACGTTGCAGGTGAGTGGGAGGCCACATGGAGCATGTGATTGTACTGGATATTGCAGTTTCATTTTATTTTATTTTTTAGAGATTGTATTTTGGATATTCACTATTGTATCTTTATTTTATTTGACCGGATTTGTCTCTGACTGATTTTGTATTAAAAGACTTGATGGATATTGGTGATCATTCTGGGAACGTTATAAAAGCTGTGTTTGTTTACATTACATTGTGACTTGGAGTTTTCTTTAGTATTGTACAGCTTACTTCGTCGTGTCCATCGACGAAGGCTGGGCGTGTCCGACTCGTATCCGATTATTCGGGAGCGGGTCGTGACAATGGCCCACATGAAGCCTACTACCCACATGACACTTGTGTCCATTTATTTGAGTCCCCACATGTTACTTATTTACCCATGATCATAAATATCTATTTAAATTCAATTATTGTACCAAGCCCGATTTTGACCCGACCTGGCTCAACCGAACCCAGACCCAAGCTCCATGTTGTCCTCTCATGACTACCCAAACACCCCAGACAATTTCTTTTTTTTTCTCTATTTAAAATATCTCTTTCTTTTTCCTATAAATATCTTTCTCTCTCTTTCTAATATGTATATATATACATATATACAAATAATATATCTCTCTCTCTTATTACTCACAAACACACCCCCCTCTCCCCATACCAGCACATACCCCCTCACACGTTCAGCCGACCTCACCCTCTCTCTATAATATCTCTCTCTCAACACACTCTCTCTCTTCAATATATCTCTCTCCTCTCTCCCTCCACATCACAACACCCTTCCCCCCTCCATTCTTCTTCTTCTTCAATACCAACACCATTACTACTCACCACCACCCCTACATCATCACCCTCACCCTCACCAACATCATCATCAACACCAACACCGCCACCACGGCACCGCCACCACCGTCGCGAGCGCGTCACCTGTGCCGCTCGTCGTGCCCCGCCGGTTCTCGTACCGCCGCACGGCGGAGTAGCAGCAACTGCAGTGGCCACAGCCGCAACAGCAGCAGCAGCGTGCGTGCAACAGCAGCCGCGCGTCGCCACCACCGCCGTCGCGCGTCGTCGTCGTTGTCGCGCATCGTCTCCGCAGTTGTGCGTCGCTACACAGCCCACCCCACCCCCCGGGCGCAACCTCCGGCGAGCCCCCTGGCCGCGTTCTCTCGCGTGGCCGGGCGGTTTCCCGCCGACAGTGTGCGCGCCCACGCGCGGCCACGTGTGTGTGCACGTGTGCGGACCGCTGCCAACCACCCCGACGTGTCCCGGGCAACTCCTGTGAGCCTCCCCCATTGCCACCGCCTTCCTCCCCGGCGCGGTGCATAGTCGATTTGTGCGTTTGGCACGAGATCCCGTCGGCGAGCATGAGTTTTGAACTCAGAATTCGTGTTTCATCGCAGCTACTTCGTGTACGTTTTTCGAGAGATCCGACCGTTGGATCGACGAACTCTTTGCTCCGTCACAATCTCGGAATATAGCTCTTCACTTCCCTTAAGTTTCATCCGTTAATTTTGTCATTTGATATATCAAAATCGGCCACCAAGTTGACACTTTAAATTGTACTATTTTGGACAGTTTTGTGGAGCCGACTTCGTCGACTCGTAACTCCGTCATCGCAGATCCATTTGGCGTGCCACCAGTTCCTGTGCGTAGCTGGTATAACCATATTCCTTCCCCTTCAATTTCGTTTCATTGTGAGCACGTTTGGTTGGTCAAATTCGATGTCAAAGTTGGCCGTCCGAATTCTTAATTTTGCACTTGTAAATTCTATTTTTGAATCCGGGACTCCGGATTCAATTTCTGACACCACCAGTAGACGCGTGGCATCATTCTGGCACGATTTTATATAAAGTTTGTTAGATTTAGAGGACGTAGACCCTGGCACGCATTTCGATATAAAACGGGTCCCTCAATCCGAGTCAACGGGTCATTTTGGGATCGGCTCATTGGAATCCAATTTTGGATATACCGTTGAGTACGTATGGTCATTCTGGGCTCGTTGACATATAATTTGCTGATTTTTGAGGACATTAGCTCTGGCACGCATTTCCGTGCAAACCGAATTCCAAATATCTGGGTCAACGTGTCATTTTGAGATCGGCTCATCGGAATCCAATTTCGAATATACCGTTGAGTTCGTGTCGTCATTCTGGACTCGTTGACATATATTTTGTTAGATTTAGTGGAATTTGGCTTCGACACGCATTTCTGTGCAAATCGAATACCAATATCCAGGTCAACGAACCATTTTGTGATCGGGTCATCGGAATCCCATTTTGGACTTACCGTTGGGTTCGTATCATCATTCTGGATTCGTAAAAATATAATTTGCTAGATTTTGTAGACTTCTATCCTGACACGTTTTTTGGTACAAAGTGTGTCCAACGGCGGACATCATTTTGACCCGAAATTACCATTTTGCCCATGTGTCCAAATTGGACTTATAGGTAGGCTATCCTAGCTAATTTGACCATTCTTGACACATTGATAATATTTATTTTGTCATCCGACGACATCTGTAGATTTTGCTTATGTGTCATCCTTAATTTGTAATTAATTATTATTATTAGTATATATATTTATATGCTTGGTTTTTGTAAAACTCTAAAGTGATCCTTGTGCTTCTAAGGACCCTAGTGTTGGTTTAGATATAGTATCACCCCACATTGGACTTTTATGCTAGGTCACCGCTTAGCTAGTGTCCAGTTAGGAGTCGTGTCACACCACTAGTGTAAAATCTTGAACATAGTTTAGTGACTGAGATTGTGTATTATTTTGACAGAACACCGGACATCTATATCTTCATACTCGTATTCTTGCCTTACTCGAGGTGAGTACCCCTACAAACTTTATTTACTGCATATGATAATAAATTGCGTATGAACTATGTTAATATAGTGATTTAAACTGAAAACCATATCTTACAGGTTTCTATATATATAGCGTATGCTCCACATGCTTTAATTATACTGCTCTCAGGATTCTTTAACATGCTTTAATTATACTGCACTCAGGACCTTCCACATACTTTATACTGCTCTCAGTACCTATCATGTTATATACTGCTCTCAGTACTTACCATGTTTTATACTGCTCCCAGTATCTTTCACATGTTTTATACTGTTCTCGTATCTCTCACATGTTAGAATCTGGGTTATAGAAAAACTGATAGTTGAGTACGTGATCATCCCCCTCTACCGTACCGAGCAAAGTTTCATTTTATATGTTACCGCACCGTAGGCTTTTTCTCAAAGCTGTATTTGCGCGTATGTACATCTATCGCCTTTACACTTGTACGGAAGTATATTTCATTTACATGTGCCTCCCGCATATTGTACACCTATTGACGATCACGTACCTGTTCTAGTTTTAAACTCTAGATATACATATGTCGTCATGACAAATGTATTCCTGACATGATAGATCTGTGATATGACATGATTGTGATACGACATGAGACATGACACGATTCTTATTTATTATATCTCTTTTCATTCCATGCTCAGTATGTTTAGTTTGTAGAATCAGTACTTGCTCCCATCCTAACAGGATAACGTTGTAGGAAGATTTGCTCTGTGATCTTTTCTATAGACCCACTACAGAGGACCAGGCTTTTGTTCCCGAGGAAGTCCCCGCAGGGAACCTCGCTTCGTAGTCTCGCTTAGATTCTTTTGGCTTAGCTATTGAATTGTTTAGACTATATCTTGTAGTCACTGGACTTTGTTTCCAGTTTGATACTTTGGAAGTGTATTATTAAATCTGTACTTATTTTACTTTCGCTTATAGATGATGTGTTGTGATGAACCTTTTAAATGTGATATTAGAACTGTTAGCAGCTTAGATCTTTTATTGTCTATACTTAGAATAGCTTACTACGCTTTAACCAAGCGTAGGCTGGACATGGCTCGGCCCGGCCCAACAATTTGGGTAGCGGTTCGTGACAGGGCTAGTAGCAGACGCCTAACGACACACACTAGTTGTTCACCATCATCTCCGGAAAGGACCTCTTCTTCTCCTGAGTGTTCTTCTCCTCAATCTTCGTCTTCGTAGTCAGCAAAGATAACTTGTGCTTTAAGGGGGCAGCTGTTGGACAGATGTCCGACTTCGTTGCAACGGTAGCACTTGTTTCCTCTTGGTTTGCTGTATGGATTGACAGTTTGCTGAGGTTTGGCAACTTGTTGTAGGACCTGTACTTTTGAAGTTACCGTCTGGGAGAGAGAATTAGGGTCTGCTGGTCCTTTGCCTTTTTTGGAATATTTGGCAGCTTGATTTGGTGTCTAATCATCCTTTGTTATTGATCCATGGTTGTTAGCACTGAAACGGCTCTGTGGACTCTTAAACTTCTCAATCTTTTGTTCTACCTTCTCTGCAAAGGTGATTGCTTCACTGAGTGTGTATATATTTTACAGGTATAGTTGATCATGGATGTCTTTCCTTAGGCCGCCAAGATAACGGGTCGCCTGTTGAAGATATGTTTCGTACATATCATTACGGGATGAAAGTCTGAAGAATTCTTTTGTGTAGTCAGCTATAGTTCATGCACCTTGTGTGCAATTTTGATATTGACGATAGAGAATCTGCTGATAATCTGGAGGTAGAAATCTTTGTCGTAGCAGTCGTCGCATCTTTGGCCAACTCCGTACAGGAGCTTTGCCGACTCTCGCACGGATGTGCTCGAGTTGTTCCCACAAAGCAGATGCACCTTCCTTGAGCCTATAGGCTACAAGGTAAACCTGTCTCTCTTCAGAGATGTTCATGTATTCGAAGAAGCGTTCTACTTCTGTGAGCCAGTCAAGAAAGTCTTCAATGTGTAGTCGACTGTTGAAAGAGGGAAGATCCATCTTCATTTTGAAATCACCTCCTCCTTCGTAGTCACCTTGCCCCCATCGTTAGTATGCATGGCTCCATCGTTGTTGGTTTACATAGATAGTTTGGGGGCCCTGACGATGGAATCCCTGCAGGCTGAAATCATCGTCGTCGCTGTCTTCGCAGTATTCTATGTGAGGGGCCCCACTGTTGTGGCCACGATACGGACCCTTTTGTGTACGACTGGTAGTAGGACGAGCATTTGCGTCTCTCGTCTCTGTAGGCGGTATTCCCGTAATATCAACGACATCGTTGGATTTGATTCCAAGAAATTCTAGCACTCCATCCAATTTGTTAGACATGACATCAACTTTTTTTGACAAGGCTTCAATGTTATTAGACATGGCATCAAACTCCTCACGTGTGACAGGTTTCGTTATTGTTGTTTTGAGAAAGAAAGATTCCCAAAGGTTTCCAAACGAATTGGAATTCTCGATCTGTGGGGCTCTGATACCACATGACGTAGCGGGATAGCGGAACGAGCTTACCTTCGTGCTTGGCAATGGCCAAGTCGATCGTTGATGACGATAACTGGACCAACGTTGCTTGGTGAGAGCGAAGCGGTGCCGCAAAAACTCCGACGGAGGGCCTTGTGAGGGGTCCGCTCGAAGGTTGCTTGAAAACCTCAAGCGAGGGGCTTCCGAATCCACGGAACAGTCGAGTCCATGACCAAGAAAATAAGAGAACAAATCTCAAACTTTAAAGAAGAATTTTATTGATTAAAAGTTGTTTTTAATTGCATACAAAAGGTGCATATTTATAAAACTTTTGTGACAACCTAATCCTAATAAAATAAAGATAAAATCTATCCTAATAAAAGATAAAGTCAAAACAAGAATCCTATCATAAATAGGATTATAAAAAAAGTAAAGAAAAGAAAAAGAAATCCAAGAGAGAAGAGGAAAAGAAAAAAAATCCTAGAGAGACTAGGATTCTACGCTACATCATGGTGTGTAGTAGGCAAAAAGTTGTCGGTAGTAAATAATATGTACCACGTGTTGTCATATCCCTCCATATCCTCCCTGGAGGATTTGCACCAACAACAAAGTTGGGATATCATGTGTACTGCTACTTCCAACCAACACCTTGTAATCATCGGAACCCATTTTTATCTTTCCTTCTCTCTCACATGCGTGCATGCATGGGACTAAACATCCTTTTTCTTTTTTTTTTCCTTCTCTTTTTCTTTCCTTCTTATATTTTTCTGGTATAGTTGCCGCATTGACCTGTCCGTCCAATCGCTAGTCGCCACGTTTGTAAAGTGGGATCCGGAGGACGGTGCACGCGAATCGAAGGGTAACTGGCTTCAACTGGGCCGTACCTATTGTAGAGACGTAACAATATTTTCTAGCGATCGCTTAGGGCCTGTTTGGTTCGGTGGGACTCGGCTGAAAGTAAGTTCAAATGAAAAATTTTGCTGGAAAGTGAACATTGGAAGCTGGAGTTTTCGTGTTTGGTTGCACACTACAACTGAAATGCAGGTGTCCCATCCCCTCCTCGAATAGTGGGTTGTCCCCCTTTCTTTACTCCTTCTCACCTACACCATGGAAGAGGAGTAACTCTGCCGAAAGTGCTCCTTTATACTGGCAGTTGCAAGCTTGGAACTCTCTCTCTCCTTCTCTTCGTCTGTGGTCACCTTCTTCCTCTCCCGCCAACAAGGTGAGACCTTCTTCTTCTCTTCTCCTGACCCTCTTGATGCTAATTTTTGGTTCGAAATAGAGAAAAATTAGTAGATATGTGCTAAAATTTGTTCGAGAAAGGCAAGAAGTGGTAGATCTGCTGGATTTTTTTTCGAAAGTGGAAAAAATTGGTAGATCTGCAATTTTTTTGGTTCGACAGTAGTAAAAAATGAGTATATCTGTTTTTTTTTGTTCGAAAAGGAAAAAAAAAAGTGGTAGATCTGTGTTATTTTCTTCGAAAATGGGAAAAATTTGTAGATCTATGCTGTTTTATGTTGGAAAAGTGTAAAAATTAGAAGATCTATGCTGTTTTATGTTGGAAAAACGAAAAAAAAATTTAGGAGATCTGTTTTTTTTTATTCGAAAAGGAAAAAAAAAGTTGCAGATCTGTGTTATTTTCTTCGAAAATGGGAAAAATTAGTTGATCTATGTTGTTTTATGTTGGAAAAGTGTGAAAATTAGAAGATGTATGATGTTTTATGTTGGAAAAACGAAAAAAAATTAGTAGATCTGAGCTAATTTTGATTTGAAGTCGGGAAAAAAGTAGATATCTACTATTTTCTGTTCGAATAGTAAAATTTTCCATGACTTTTACTTTTGGTTTCGAAGAAATAAATTTTTCTGTGCGTGATATATGAACTGTCATGATTTATTATTTTTTACATCTGGACATGATGTTAGTTTTGATAGGGTTATATGTTTAGAAAGGAATTTTTATGTCGATCATGGTTGAAAGAGTGCATGATATAGGAGCTGTAACGTTTACGATCCTTTATTTTTGTTTTTTGTAGATGGATTTGTCGAATCCCAATTATCCGTTACTTAATGCCGCAGTCGGTAGTATACTTACTGTCATAACTATAATTTTGACTCTAATTGAGAACGAGGACAATGACCGACTAGGCATTGCAAAAGAACCCTCCCTAATCAGAGAACAGTGGAGGCAAGCCCACATGTATCGAATTTTGACGGCCGGACCAAATAATTGTGTTCATTATCTAAGGATGAGCAGTGCTGCTTTCTATGGTCTCACAAATATTTTGCGTTCCAATGGGTCGCTCCATGATACGCGATATGTTTGTGTGGAAGAACAAGTGGCCATATTTCTTTACATATTGGGACATAAGGCAAAAAATAGAGTATGCGGTATTGAATTCATTCGATCCGGAGAAACAATTTCTAGGTATTTTAATAAAGTTCTAGGTGCAATATGTTCTATTCAAGAACGATTTGTGAAGCAACCTGGATCTGAAACTCCGACGTAGATAAGGAATGCAGCAGAATGGTTTCCTTATTTTGAGGTAAAGCTAATTAAAAAATTCAGTTTATGTTATATAACCTACTAATATTAAATGTTAAAGATGGATTTCGTTGAAATGTAGGATTGTATAGGGATGATAGATGGCACCCACATCCAAGCTACCCTCCCAGCCTCTATAGTGGCGAGGTTTAGGGGTAGAAAACAAGTAACACAAAATGTGTTAGCGGCTTGTACTCCCGACAAGAAGTTCACGTATGTCTTGGCCGGGTGGAAAGGTTGTGCTAATGACATGACAATTTTAAAGGATGCCCTTTCTAGGCCATCTCCACATGGCCTGAAGGTCATTGCAGGTAAATAGATTGAAGCATTCACTACCATATACGAAATATGACAATCTTACAATTTCATGCCTGACGCTTATTTACGTATAGGAAAGTATTACTTGGCTGATGCTGGCTACACTACCATGCCGGGTTTCATTGCCCCTTATCGTGGAGTTAGGTTATACTTCAATCCTAAGAGGGATCGTCACCCTACTAATGCGAAGGAACTGTTCAACCATAGGCATTCTAAGTTGCGTAGCAAAATAGAATGCGCATTTGCCACCCTGAAGAACCGATTCTGCATCCTAGGGGAGAAAAAATTTCATGACTTTGAAACACAAGTTGATATTGTACTTGCTTGTTGTGTGCTGTACAACTACATACTTAGAGTTGATCCTAAAGACGAGTTAGTTGTAGATGAACCGTATTTAGGTGAGAAGGAAGTCACGGAGGACAACTTGTTCGAGTATGAACAATACTCCCAAACCAGTACGCAAGACCAACGAAATGTGAAGAAGGCTTGGGAAGACATGCGTGATCAGATTTCCCAACACATGTGGCATGACTACTGCATTGGACATGGTAGGGTATAAGTGTGGAAGAATCCAATGGTTTATTACTAGCAGTTTTTGTTGATATTAGTAGCAGTTTTTTGATATCTTCGCCATATGTTGTATTACCAGCACTTTCTTGTACTAGTTTTTTGTAATAGCTTAAACATTATATATAGTTTGTACTGTTTGGCAATGGGTTTCATTATACATGTTAACAGGTGAGATGGGTGACAACTTTCCCAACTACAAACACTTTCAATCACATGCCGGTAGCCCTTTTGTGCCTCCTCAAACAAAGAGGAGGTCACTTGGTACGACTATGGGTGACACAACCGAAGGAGGACAAGAGCGGGTGACACAACCGAATCCCATCCGTCCAATTGTAAATCCAATGCCCGACATAAATTGGGGAGATAATATTGACCCTTTCATGGATTCGTATTCTTTTGTCCTTAGCCAAGGATCTAATCCACATGGTCACGATGAGGAGCAAGTTGAATCTCCTCAAAAGAACAAACCAAAGAAGCCATCGAATAGTACGGGTAAGAATGTTCCAAAACTTGAAGGAACACCCAATAAGCGTTGGGAGGATGAACATACGGAGGAGATGCTTAAGGTTCTTGCTAGAGAGGCCGAAGAGGGGAAAAAATGTGACAAAGCCTTCAGAAACAGTTCCTACACACTTGTATGAGCTATAGTGAATGCCAAGTTTGGTACTTCATATAGCGTTAGCAATGTTCAAAACCATTTGCGTGGTTGGAAGTCTAAGTGGCTAGATATTTTGAAGGCCAAAGATTTTTCGGGAGCCGGATGGAATGAGGATCTTAGGATGGTGATTTTGGATGAGGAAACACACGAGGATCTTAAGAAGGTAGTTGTGTTTTTCTTACTACATATGTAACTTTATAATTTCAGAATTCAATATAACTAAATCTGATTTTCACTTGCGTAGGCCAAATCCAAACTAGCCCAATGGGTGAACGTCCCTACTAGAAACTTCGATTTGTTGCAAATTGTTTGCGGAGATGATCATGCAAGAGGGGACAAAACAAAGGACCTCAACACAAAATGGGGACCAAGGGAGTGCGTTGATGTAGATACTCCTCCGGCTAGTAGCTCACATGGGAACGCTACGACCTCCCTTAATCTACGAAATCTACTAGTGGAAAACGTCGTAGAGAGGGTAATGCGGGAAATGAAGCTATAAGTCTATTGGTGGGGAGTGTTACTTCAACGGCAGAGGCCCTTAGTACGGGGTTCAAGAGCCCCATAGAGAAAATGGGTACTCAACTATTTGCTTTAGAGGGATATGAGTCCAATGTTTTGATGAATGCCTACAATTTTCTTTGCACGGACAACTTTGAAGCAAACAAGTTCATAGGGTTGCCCGAGAAATTCCAAAGGGCATGGCTAGACAACTTCGTGCAACACAACTAGTGTTTTGAAACCATGATGCAACTGCTATCTTTTTGTAATATTTGGTCAAACAACAACCTACTGCAGCATGATCTTCTGCTGCTATTTTGTAATATTTGGGAACTACTTATGTGCTTTTCATATTTCATTCAAACAACAACCTAATGCAGCATGATCTTCTGCTGCTATTTTGTAATATTTAGTAATGTTTCCATATTTCAGTCAATATTTCCAAGTTCTGTTTCATATGAATCAGTCAATATTTCCAATATTTCCAAGTGTCGTTTCATATGATTCACTGATTCAATGATTCAATAGTCATGTTTCCATGTTTCAGTCAATATTTCCAAGTTCTGTTGCATATGAATCAGTCAATATTTCTAATATTTCCAAGTGATGTTTCATATGATTCACTAATTCAATGATTCAATACTCATGTTTCCATATTTCAGTCAATATTTCCAAGTGCTGTTTTATATGATTCAGTCAATATTTCCAATATTTGTTTGTAGCATGTCATACTACGTCGTTTTGAAAGGGAGAAAGCAAGGAGTGTACACAACCTGGGCTGAATGTTACATGCAAGTGAATGGGTATAAAGGCGCTTGTTATTTCAAGTGCCATGATTATGAGGAGGCTAGGGGTTACTTCCAATCGAATGATCGGGATCGACGAACTGGTCCTAAGGGAGAAGATGTAGTTAATGGCCACCCAACGGCCATTATTGCTATGTTGGGTTTTCTTACGTTACTTGTTTCACTTTTGGTTTGGACCTATATTATGTAGGCCAAGTGTGTTATGTAGAACAAAGTCTATTTTGTAATTGGGGCCAAACCTGTTGCCTCATAAAGCTACTCGTGCATGTAATGACAATGTTTATGTAATCTTTGTTTGCAGGGGTTGTCTTCGAATGAAATATGAAGGTGGAACCGATATTAGAAGCTAAAGTTGACGGCCTCCCCTACCTAATTGGTGATGGATGGAGGTAGCCAACTTTTAGCTAAGTTTTAGACAATGATGAGGAGGGGACAACCTTTGAGTCTAAAACATACATCCGTCTCGAGAACACAAATGAGGAAGGTGCCCTATGATGAGAACCAAAACTTGATGGCCACCCCCACCAATTTGGTGATGGAAGGCGGTAGTCAAGTTTTTAAATTGGCGATGATGAGTGGGATGGAGAATCCTTTGAGCCAATTACTACAATATCATTTTATTGATGTGGGATAAGTTTTTTTGGCCTACTGCAGTGTGCAACCAAACACGAAAACTCCAGCTTCCAATGTTCAGTTTTAGCAAAACTCCTCTTTTGAACCCACTTTCAGCCGAGTCCCCTTTGCATTTTTGGTTTTCGAAGGATTGTTTCAGTTTTTCAATACCTATTTGCAAGTGTTTGACATTTATACCTTTTTTAAGTTTTTCAGTTTTTCAATACCTCTTCTGTTTCAGTTTTTGTCGACTTTTACATTGGGTATCCTAGTTTGGCATTAATATTTGGATATCCTAATTGGAGGAAGTTTATATATTTGGGTATCTGCAGTTTGACATCTATAGGAGTATCAGTTTTTTCAACCCTTCTGTGGCAGTTTCATGCATTTTCTATATGATTTCTTCGTTAGAGGCCGTCTGCAGTTTTATTTGGGAATGTTGCAGTTTCATGCATTTTCACTTGGGAATGCCTAGTGAAGCATTTATCATTTTCACTTTTCGATTCAAGTTTTAAGTTTTTGAGTATACTTTGGGGGAATGATGAATTATTTGGGGCTAGGCTTTGGTGGCCTGCATGAATTATGAGTCTGAGTTTTGGAGGGCTATGCTTTGGTATCAAAATTGGCTACGTATTGAATGGAGTTTTGGAGGGCTATGCTTTATCATGATACCATACTGCTGAACTGACTATTTAGTCTTCATTTGGCTGAGTTTTGGAGGGCTATGCTTTGTGAACATGAGTTTTGGAGGGCTATGCTTTGGTATCATGAGACCAGCCTCTGTATTTCTAAGTTTTAGATCAACTCTGACCCCATCATGTTGTCCCTCCATGAAATGACAATGTTTCAATGAATCAATTCTGTATTTCTTGGCATTTTGCTTCCAGGAATTGGAAGGCTGCAGGCTTCTTGAATCCTGTAGGCTTATATTCACTTTTGATGCACTTTTTTAATGTTGCATGCTTCGATTCACTTTCATGCATTTTTTTGGTGATTTCTTCGTTACAGGCCATACGCAGTTTTGCAAAACTTGGGAATGACTTTGGCCATCTGCAGTTTGGCATAACTGTCATGATAGGGATCAACCTGCAGTTTTTTGATATCTTTATGTGATAGGGAATGACTTTGGCCATCTGCTTATTCATTTGGGATCAACCTGCAGTTTTTTGATATCTTTATATGCACTGTCATGATAGGGATCAACCTGCAGTTTTTTTGTGTGTCAATATCTGCAGTTTTCTAATTTGCAGTTTCTTTTACATCTTTAATGGGCTATGATGAGAAGACAATGTCCAGTTTGATGCATTTACCATTTTCAGTATCTCGTTTGGCCAATTTGCAATGTGGGTATCATAATTTGCATTTTCCATCATGTGGGAATGTGCAGCATTCTATTGTGCAGTTTTTCGAATATCACTTCAATTCTCTCTGTTACTTGTTTCCAATTTCTGGAACATGAACATTATTTGGCTGATTTTTGAATAGATGTTCATTCTGGAATATGAACATTACTGAATATGGATTGGATTACATTCTGGAACATGAACATTATTTGGCGGGTTTTCAATAGATGTTCATGTTCATGTTCATGTTTGATTCTGAGCCCTATTATGTTATGTTTGATTCTGAGCCCCATTATGTTCTTGCTGCTATTTTCTGTTAATTATTTCGTGTTTTATTTAAGCTGGTTTTGAATAGGGATTGGATTTCATTGTTCATGTTTCATTTGTGGTAACCATACCAATTTTTGATTTTGGTGAGTATATCACTTGCAAGTGATAATCCAAACAGTGAAACTGCAGCATTTTAGTCCCCACTCACACTTTCAAGTGCTATCCAAACAAACTATATTGCAACTAGTCACTTACAAGGGGACAATATCCTACGTATCCAAACACAATTTGGAAGGTGGCATGCATTACAAGTGACATGGATTCCATCATGTGGAAAGTGCTACTTTCTCACTTTCCGGCACCTACCTGGAACCAAACAGGCCCTTACTGCGAAAGGTCACAGGCTTCACCGTATCTTCAGGAAAATTCTAAACGAACTGACGTCGGCAACCGTGCGGCTAAAACCGGCACTATGGGATTCACAAAAACTAGCCTCCTTACTAATGTCAGCGCATGAACCCGATCAATAGAACGCAGACGGATGGCTTTGGTTTGCATTTTGTTCGACCGCGCGGTTTGTAAGGACGCACTCCTATCTCTATCTTTACAACCGTGGGTCATACCTATTGTATAGACGTGTCATCCTCTCCTTTGTGACCTACAACGGGGGAGGGCCACGCTCGACCATCATTAACCTGAAGGTGGTGGTGGACCATATGATCTGGATCGGAGGTTGATATAATTATAGTCAAAACAGTACATATAATAATGGCTAGCTGTTTGTCGACTCTACGAGACGAAAGAGAGTATATTGTTATTATTTTATCACATGCTCCGATCGAGGTCTAGTCTTCCCGTCTTCTTGGCAGTAAATGCGCGAGAGAAAGGGAGGGATGCACGTTGCTTCACATGGCCGAGAGATCGAGTGCATTAGGTTAAATTTAGGCCAACAAAGAAACTTAATGTCGACCGTCCACTTCATGTACTTGTAGGTTCCCAGGAACCTACTAGCAGACGTACACTGCAATTGTTCACTCATGTACAAGGATGGTCATGAACTCGTGACATGTTTACATTGTAATAGTTTTCATTTAAGTGGTCAATGTAAACACTTCAATGTGATTGGAATAACGTTGTGACTTGGCCACAGTCGAAACCACCAAGGAATTTGAAACTTGATCGTGTAGTTACTATATAGACGACTTTAGGGTGGATTAGGTAAGCAGATTGTGGCATTCACGCATAGTATTAGGTTTCCAAATATAGGATATATACATCTGGGAATCAAATATGTGGAGATTTAATATTTTGCACCAAGTTGTTAGGGAATGAAATTTCGTACGAAGTTGGGAATCATGAAAAGGAGAAGTTTGGAGGGAGGCGACGGGAGCTAAAATTATTAAGAAGATTACCAGGCTAGAGACAATGGTTTAAATAGGGATGGGCATTTGGTTTATTCTGTTTCAACCGAATCGAAATAGTCAAAATCGAACAAACTAAAATTCTAAAAATTCAAAATCCGAACCGAATCAATATTAGCCAAAACCGAAACTGAAGCTAACCGAACCGAATAACAATTCGGTTTGTTTGGTTGGAATATTTATATTGTTTAATGGGTCGGATTCAAAGTTGGAATCGTGGTTAAATTATATTAAGAATTATAATTTTTATCACATTTGTTATATTTCAAAGCTGCATCAAAAATTGGACGAGTTGGTAAATTATCAAAGTTAGATTTCAAAACATAAAATTTGTTTTCAAAATGTACACATTATTAACCATAAAATATGCATAAAATTGTGAATATTTATATAAAAATTTATATAATTGTATAAGTCTTATTCGGTTTTCGGTTTTGAACGAAAGCGAAAGCGGAAACCGAAACCGAATAAAGAATTTTAGTATTTTTAAAACTGAAACTGAATCGATTTTTTTTTTCAAACCGAACCAAATCTTTTATTCGTTTCGGTTAGGTCACTATTTTCGGTTCAAAACCGAATAATGCTCACCCCTAGTTTTAGATGATGCGGTTTACACAATTCTTTTGCAGCCTGAAGTTGAGAAAGATTGAGTAGATGAGCAATATCAGAGAGCTACACAAGAAAGACACTACAAAAATGCATCAAATAGCGACTGACTTCAGCGATGAAGATCTTCAAAATCAATGTAATATGTAAAAAAGGGGTGGATGTGAATAAGCTAAACGATATTCAAAATGATCTTGTGGTCAAACTATGCAAATTGAAAAAGTACTTTCCACCGGCTTTCTTTGACATTTTGGTCCATTTAACTCTCCATCTTGTTGCACTGTTCAAGATATGTGGACTCGTTATCCTGACATAGATTTATCTATTCGAAAGGTGCATGAAATCCTTGAAGGATTATGTGCGCAATTATAATTGTCCCATAGGATGCATTGTAGAATGTACAATGCGAAAGAAGTAATAGAATTTTGTAGCGAGTATCCATCACATGTTGAGGCAATAGAATATCCTATTGCAAAGAAGGGCAACATTAAAGATGGCAAACCTTTGCCTGGAGGTCATCTCGTGGCAGTTGTTCGTGAAAATGACAACAAGTCCATTTATATGTTTTGAAGAATATAGATGAAATTGAACCTTATATTGAGTAAGCATCTTTATCATAAATTTCTATTTAATAATTCATCGTATGAAAATTGTTAAAAAAATTGTATGACAAGTTGTTATAATGATGACGGTGAGCATATGGAGTGGCAGGGGCAGCCCTAGCCTAGGACAGGCCGGACGACGGCCTAGGGCCCCCTGACGAAAGGGGGCACCAACATGGAACTGTCTATAATAGAACTAGTATGTATCATGTGCATTTTTTTAACAAAAAAATATTGTGGTGTAGTGGTTATAGTGTGCTAGATTTATATTTAAGAGGTCATTGGTTCAAATCTTCACTACAATAAATTTTTTGTTTTATTTATACATTTTTTCACATTATTTGTGGGGCCCATTTTGGAAGTTTCGTCTCGATCCCCCAACAGCTCACGACCGGCCCTGTGGATTGGTTATAGTTAGAGCTGTCAAAATGGGCTAAGCCCGTTGGGCCGGCCCGCCCCGCCCGCCAAAAAGGTGGGTTGGGCCGAGCATTTAGGGGCCCGCCAAACAGGCGGGTCTAGGTGGGCTGGCCCGCTAGTAGCCCGCCCCGCGGTGGGCTAGCCCGCGGGCCAAGTGGGTTGGCCCGCCTTCTATTTTTTTATAAATTTTTTAATTTTTTTATTTAGCACATATATGAGATATGTATTAAAAATGATAAAAATTCCCATTTAATGCAAGTAATGACGTATAAAATATTAAATTTGGTCATTTATTTACATGAATGAAGGTGTTTTAAAGAAATATCTACTATTATAATATTTCTTGTATTTTACTTGTAATTTGATGCATATGAGAGTGAGTAGAAAATATTGTATATATAATTTTTTTTCCTTTTAAGAAACTAAACAATAATTAAAAAAAATTTCAAAATTAAGCGGGCCGGCCCGCCGGTGGGTTGGGTTGGGTTGGAATTTTTCCAGCCCGCCAAAATGGTGGGTCGACCCGCCCCGCCCCGCCAAATGGTAGGTTATGGTGGGTTACGGGCCGGCCCGCCCCGCCGGCCCGTCTTGACAGCTCTAGTTATAGTTACAATATCCCCTTAAAACAAAAATAAAATAAAAAGTGGTTGCAGGACAAACATAATCAGACATTTATCAATTGGTTACAGGAGAAGGTAGTAGTTGAAGCAATATTACTGTTAGTCATACTTTACATATTCAGAAGTTAAACAATTATAATAAACCTAAATATGTATAGGTTGGCGGTACATTTAATGTAAAATAAGACATCTCATGCACAAACTGTCAAGTGGTAGCATAAGGGTCTAACCACCATCTGCTTAAATGTTCTGACTATGTTATTAATGGTTGTCGCTACCATACGAAGGATCGCGTGACAATGCTTGAGTTACCCAAAATAGTAGAGCTAGTCTTGTAGCTACGACAATGCAGATTGCAAGTTCGAAAGATAAGAATCCTATAGTAGGGGACGTGTTTCTGTGGAGTTATCACAGAAATATGGAAGCTCGATTATCATAGGTTCAACATTTCAGTATATAAGTGTGACTGGGACGAGAGTAAGGGTATTAAGGTTGGTGAACATAGTTTCACATTGGTGGACCTTAATCGATTTGGATACAAATCAGATTCTTTCTTTTAGCATCGCAGGCCAAAGGAATGATGATAAATACCCGAATAATCTGATGTAAAAGACTAACTTGATCCTCAATGGTCTGTTGTTTCGTCCATGAATCAAAAAGACTATCTACACAAATAAGATGATGACGACCTAGATAATTTAATGGAACATCATCTCTTTGCTAATGCTTCGTTGAATACTGGTGGTTATTTATTGGGGATATGGTGATAATATGTGTTATAGAAGTAGGTTATGAAGGAGATTGGGTTGATAAGTAAATTTTGGACAAAACTTTATTATCATATTTGACATTAGTGAAGTTTGTTTATACTCATACGATTACTTCAATCTCTTTTTACTGATACAGTATGCTTATTTTGTTATATAGTGCGATCCAGCCTACTTATTTGTTTGACAATATAGTATGCTCCAACATACTTGCATATTATGTCATAGTTTATTTTGGCCACCTTAAATACATCAAGCGTTCATAATATGAGACTTTCCAATAATAACAAAAGGAGGACATCAAAAGAGGTATGCATACAATAATGCCTATTTCACTTTATAATTTCTTTCTTTTTTTGTATTCAGTCTTATTTGTTTCAAAGCTTTCTGTTTGTTTGCTATTATAAGACACAATTATTGTATACCACAGTGTACAATCTTCCATGAAAAGTTATGGAGGCATTTTAATTTGATGTACTAAGAACCAATAATCAGAATGAAGCAGTAAAATGTTTACCGATAACTTGTGCGGCGATTATTATATAGTCTTGCACTCGTGCCAAATGCATGGTAGTAGAATATATAAAGGCTGGACTTTTTTTTTGCTTCCCAATTGTGAAAGTTTCATTTGCCAGGGTTTACACAGGTACTTAACTACTTATGTCCCTAAAAAATTGACTGTTTTCTAACTCAGAAAAGTCTTGCTCCTTGAAATCTGTAGAAAATAATTGTTGGGATAATTTTATTAATGGACTACTTCACTATATATAGGGAGTCTAGCTCCTCTACAAACAACATATTCCGATGTGGGACTAAAAGTCCCTTATTGATTCTCAACACTCCCCCTCAAGATGGGCGATAGATATTGATCATCCCCATCTTGTTACATAGCTTCGTCAGACTTAATGAACTAAGGCCCTTAGTCAGACAGTCTGCAACTTGTTCTTCTGAGCGAACATGGTCAATCTTCAGTATCCCTTGTTCCAGCTTCTCCTTGATGAAGAATCGATCAATCTCGATGTGCTTCGTTCTGTCGTGCTGAACTGGATTGTTAGCTATACTTATTGCAGCTTGACTATCGCTCAGAAGACGCAATGGTGCTCCCTTATCCAGCTTCAACTCTGTCAGCAATGCTTTTACCCATAGCAACTCTGATACTCCCAGAGCCATTGCTCTGTATTCTGCTTCAGCTGTCGACCGTGCTACCACAGACTGTTTCTTGCTCTCCCCCTTTCGTCCAGTTTTCTACAACCGGACACGGAACCGATCCGACGACCACATTTGGGTGTATTATCTCCCCCTCACATCGAACACCATCTGTGTTAGGTGTGTCACCAAATGCGGAACCTTCATCCGAACCATAGTATGGTTCGAGTTCTCGGAAAGTAACGTCCATGCTGACAAACATCTTCCGCTCGACTGGACTCCAACAGGCATAATCCTTCTGAGTCGCCGTGTAACCGACAAAGATACATTTAACTGCCCGAGGATCCAGTTTGCCAACGCCTGGCCGATTATCCTGGACAAAGCATACACATCCAAAAACTTTTGGTGGAACAGTGTATGTATTGGCTCCAGTAAGCATCTCCAATGGTGTCTTCCAGTCCAATACCTGAGACGGCATTCTGTTGATGAGATAAGAGGCCGTTAATATAGCCTGCCCCCATAAGTGCTTCGGGACATTCATAGCCAGCATCATCGTCCGTGCAACTTCCAGCAAGTGTCTGTTCTTTCGTTCCGCCACACCATTTTGAGCCGGAGTATAAGCACATGAAGTTTGATGAAGTATTCCATGAGTTGAAAAATACTCAGCAACCCGCTTATTCGTATACTCCGTCCCATTGTCGGATCAGAAACACTTAATCTTAGCGCCATATTGTGTTTCCACTCGTCGATGAAAATCCTGAAAGGCCTCAAGGACGTCACTTTTATTTTTCAGAAGGTAGACCCATGTCACACGGGTATAACAATCAATAAAGGTGACGAACCATCGAAAGCCGTTAATCCCGGTTGTAGGACAAGGGCCCCATACGTCTGAATGTATCATGTCAAAAGCAACTGAACTCCTATTCCCTGTGCTCACATACGAGCTTCTGGTATGTTTTTCCAAAGCACAAGCATTACAAAATAACTTCTCTTTATTAGCCCTTTGAT
Organism: Iris pallida; assembly: GCA_029216955.1. Lineage (NCBI taxonomy): Eukaryota > Viridiplantae > Streptophyta > Magnoliopsida > Asparagales > Iridaceae > Iris > Iris pallida. Next base: position 15,901,067 of record JANAVB010033217.1, read on the forward strand.
AGAAGGACGGATACATTCGACCAATAACCGAAAAAGAGGAATGACCGACACGCTGGTGGTGGAGTAGCAAGTCGGCTTCAACACTGCGACAGGAAGCTTCAGGTGATGCGTCTGCTACCAAGGATGCCAATGCTTTGTCCAATCCAGTCCTGTCTAAATACCACAGCCCCTTATGCCATGTGCCAGTCCCAAGTCGTCGTCTTGTCCCTTTCTCCTGAAAAGTCACCTGAGGAATGTCAAAGGAAACAGTACAGTTAAGATCAAGTATAATGGCACTAATGGATAGAAGATTGACAGGAAAAGATGGAGCATGAAGGACATTGGTTAGAGTGATGGAAGGGGTGCATGCGACAGTGCCTTTACCCATTACAGGGTTGGATGTACCATCAGCGGTCTGAATACTCTCCGGCAATGGTAGGGGAGTATATTCCCGAAACGCATCACGGGACCCCGTAACATGGCGAGATGCCCCAGAGTCCATAATCCATCCTGGCTGATGGATAGATGCAAGAGCACGTGCAGAATCATCGTTGCTGGTTTGGGCAAAGCAAGTGAAATGATCTTCCGAGTTTGAAGATGCCCCAGGACTGTCGGCCGCACCCAGCTTCGTGCCACGCAACTTCTCAAGGAACTCCCGCTCAAGCGGGGTTATTTCAGCCAGGTGATGCTCTCCCCCGTCTTCCGCCAGATTTGCTTTGTGGCCGCCCCGTCGACCAGCATATCCTCCTCTACCACCACGTCGGCCTCCACGACCCCGTCCTCGATCAGTAGACTGACTGTGCAAGGGCTTTGGACAAAATCGGATGTAATGTCCGGAGTCACCACAATTGTGACAAACACCACCCATAGATGGAGGTTGATTGAAGGCAGCAAGGGCAGACTTTTCAACCGTGGCTGACTCCCCCTGGGAGGAGCCCTTGTTGGGCATCAACTTCAGTCGAGCTTCTTCCTGTGTCATGACAGCGATAGCTTCTTCCAAGGTCGGGAGCGTGGTTTGGGAAAGGAGGATATTCCGTCGCTGCTCAAATACAGGGTGTAGTCCCTTCAGGAATTTCATCATACGCTGCCGGGAAATATAAGCCAGGAACGTCTGAAAGTACTTTGCGAAGGCTGGTTCGACTTGTGCATCATCCATTCCAAGAGGATCATAATGATCCAGATCAGACCAATACTTCTTCAATAGGGCCGCGTACTCAGAGATGGTACGGTCATCTTGGGCCACCCTATCGAGTTCATCTTGCAGTTGAAAGACTCGCATAGGGTTGCCGGAGCTGGAGTACATATCTTTGAGAGTCTGTCATATATCAGCAGCAGCCTCCATAGCCTCGACATTGCCCGACACCTGGTCGGTTAAAGAGGCAGTCAACCACCCAGCCACGACGTTGTTGACAATCTCCCACACAGCAAACTCCTTCGTGGAGTGATCTGCTGGCGCCTTTGCTTGGCCAGTGACATAGCCAACCAAGCCACGTCCCTTCAGTGTCCTCATTGCCTGCCGCGACCACTTCAAGTAGTTGGAAGTTCCTTCCAACTTCGTCTTCAGTTTCTCTAGCTTCCCCATTTTGTAAGGCGACGGATCCACATCAGTATGGATCACACGTGGGGTTACCTCGGTTAATCTCTTGGATAAGATATCATCAACCAAGGCCTTCATCTCATCGGCCGTCAGTTTGCCACTGATCGAATCCATGGCGTCTGCAACTTTGAACTCAATTCGTCGTCGTCGGAGTCTGCAACTGACCCAACGTCGTCGTCTTCGCCGTCTTCGTCGTCTTCGTCGTCTTCGTCGTCGACGTCGTCTTCTTCAACGTCAGAGACTTTACTAATGCGCTACTAACTTGGCCAGCACCGACGCGCGCATGTAAAGTGAACACGTCAGGTCACCAGAGAAGACATGATCAGTCTCTGCATAGATCCTGATGTGAAGAAGGAATAACAAATAAAGCATTTGTTAGTTCCAAACGGCGTAAGCACGGAACAGAGTTGGTGCAAATAAAGATTTGACAGCCGTCTCTATTCGAAATACGCTTTTTTATTTTTTATTTTTTATTTTTATTATTTTTTTTTTAACAGCTAGGGTTAGGGTTTGATGGGGCTGCTAGATCTAGGCTTAGGGTTTCCATAAGAAAAAAAAACTAGGGTTAGGGTTAGGGTTTGGGGGGTACTGCTACAGTGGGGGGGCGAAGGGGGGGGCGGGGGGTACTGCGACAGGGGGGGGCGGGGGGTTCTGGTACAGGAGGGCGGGGGGGGGGGGGGGGGGGGGATCTGCTACAGGGGGACGGGGTAGGGGGGTTCTGCTACAGGGGGTCGGGATGGGGGGGGGTTCTGCTACAGGGGGCGGAGGGGGGTTCAGCTACAGGGGGGCGGGGGGGGGGGGGGGGGGGGGGGGTTCTGCTACAGCGGGGGCGGGGGGGGGGGGGGGGTTCTGCTACAGGGGGTCGGGAGGGGGGGGGGGGGGGGGTTCTGCTACAGGGGCGGAGGGGGAGATCGGCTATAGAGAGAGAGAGAATAATTTTTTGTTTTTTTTTGGTGGAGAGAGAGAGTTATGGCTCTGATACCATGTAGAAAATAATTGTTGGGATAATTTTATTGATGGACTACTTCACTATATATAGGGAGTCTAGCTCCTCTACAAACTACATATTCCGATGTGGGACTAAAAGTCCCTTATTGATTCTCAACAAAATCAATTTCCATTGATTATGTTGAAAAGGTCCCAGATTTTGTGATTTAAATGCCTCTATTTTTCTATTGATGTTTGAGAATTTTCTTTAGATAATGACATGATTTTTTTTGAGATATAGGCCGGTACCACTCGTCGTTCATGTTCCGGACAACACCTTCAACTTGCTAAAAGCCACACCTTGGTGGCTATTGTTGTATGATAATTAAAAGACTAATCTTAAATGCAATGCATGAACTGTATATAAAGAGAGTAGTTCTGCTCAAAGAGTTGGAAATATTGATTTGTGAGGAACTTCTAACACCAAAAAAATAAAAAGCATTATTGGTAATAGCTCAACGTTATTGTTGTCAAAGAATATGCCTAGTACCACCTGACAGTACTCATCCTGACTACCATATAACAAGACAACTGGAGAGTATTTATCAACCTTATTGAGTACAAATTCCAGGACAACTATTACTTATTCTTGATTGTAACCTCCTTTAAACCTAATTTCTATATTTTTTGAATTTATAATTTTTCTATTATATTTTTTTCTAGAAATTTCTCAGATTTAAATCATGAATTTTTAATTTTTCTTAACTAATTATTCAAAGTATATTTTATAATTTTAATATGCCATAAGCTTTGGGCCTACATGTTTATTTTTATACTTCCTAGACTATTGGATTATGTAGAAACTAGTGTCAGGCGCACGTGTTGCGTGTGCAACATATTTTAGATTTTAAAAATATTGATACTATCTTCATCTTATGTAGCAAAAACAACTATCATAATTTAAATATAAATAAACGAATTCATAGATTATTGTATTTGATCTAATCCATTATTTGAGCTAATCTATTATTTGATCTAATCCATAGTTTCGAGTTTATGATTTAAAATCTAATCTACCATTATTTAAATATAATATATACATATTATTAAACCTAATTTATAATTTTGAGTCTAATCTATAAAGATTTGATTTAATGTAAATCAAATTTAAATAACAATCTAATTTTTTAAAAATTAAGATTTCTGATATAATTAAATTAAATTTGTCTAATGCATACTCACAATCATATTTAATATAAATATTAATTTAATATTATTTATTCTAATCTAATTTAATTTAAATTAATCTAGTTGGATAAAATTTTATAATTCAACTTAATCTAATACAATTAAAAATCTTTTTTAAAATTTATTCCAATTCATAACTTAAATATAATTTTATTTTTTCAAAATTGGATAGTCCTGATTAATGCAAATACCATAAATTAATGGAGAGACAGAAAGAGTGAGGACCTTGTAGCAAGTTGTTATTCCATTTGCTAGCACACCACATCATTATTACGTTTGGTAGCACAACACGCCGCTAATGTTGCATGTTGTTATTTGTTTTCTTTTTGTTTTCTTTGAATAATGCTGTAGAACAGAAAGTAAAGTAGGAATAGATATGAATTATTTATTGGTAGGTGTATATATATTTAAAAGAAAGAAAGAAAATTTATATGCATATATAAGAAAAAGAAATCAACCTGATGAACTGTTTGAAAATTTTCTTTATTTTCCTAATAAAACTACAAAATAGAAAGCAAGAAAAGGACCAACCTGATTGAAGTGTTTGGGAAATTTATTTTCTCTTCTGAGGAGGCAGACAGCAAAAGAAGGTTCTTCGTGAGAGGAAAGAGGAGGTTACAACAATATGTTTGTAAATTTAAATTAGTGGGATGGTGAAATGACTATATTATCCATTCATAAATATATCTTTAGTTTAGAATATATATAATCCAAATACTCCTGGTATTTGGATTATATAATAGTATAGATTATGACGCTTTTAAATGTATATAAATTCCTTTTGGGCTTCAAATAGTTTTGGACATAATTAGTATATTTGATTTTTATTTATATATGGGCTTCAACCCATTAAATATGAATTCCTCACTATATAAATTATTATGGGCCAGATTTAAATCATTTATAAAAATAATTTTTGTTATATATATTATACTTACATTTCAAATATAATTTATAGTTATTATATAAATAGATACTTTGGACTTATTAATTATTGGGCTAATCCTCTATGGAAGAGCTTCTTAGAAGCTTCTCCCATGTGCATTACTTGGGGAGCAAGCACTCATCATCTATTTAGTAGGCTACTCACATTTCTCAAACCAGTCCATTCCATCCAAGTGTTCGTGCACCGTGTTTGTGTCCATCCATATCATTTTCATTTTCATTTTCATTACATTTACATTCCCCAATTTTTGTGTTCGACACATCATACACATTTCCACAAAACTCAAAATAATCTGTGTCCGTGTCAACAGGCCGATACGGACGACCACCACCACTCCTTACTGTCATCTTCTCGCTGGAGCAGCCCTGCTGGCGCAAATCTAAAATTTTGTTTGCTATAAAATCAAAGTTTTGACATTGAAGATTTTTCTTCGAGGTAGAGCGTGGAAGTGAAAAGTTCTCATTCCAACTTCGCGCGTTTAGTTGGAGGACCACTTCCTCTCTAGTTTAACAAAAAGAAGATTTTACTATTCATGTTACTTCAACAAAAAGTTACACTTTTCCACTAACTTCAAAACAAATCAAACACCAAACATTAGGATTTTGCAATTGTAACCTCCACTTCTTCAAAGCACTTAAACGAAAGATTTTTCACTTTGCTCCATATCACCGCAATGCGTACAAAAAATATCGATTTTCAAAATTTCCACTTTGTTACACTTCACCGAAACAAATGGCCCCTAAATGTAAGTAGCTTTAAAATCTTGGTTAAAGGGGCCAACAACAACAAAGGTAAAGATAATAAAGAACGAGGGGTTTTGTTAACATATACTATAAGGACACGTGTTAATGTTAGCCCGGTGATTGTATCATATTTTTGAATGTGGATAATCAATTAAGTTTAACATTATGGTATCAATAATATTCATGCAATCACTATCATGTTGATACTTAAACTTAGCATTGTCCTACCGTTACGCCATGATTCCATAAAATCGTTAGTCATCCCCCGGACGTGATGTCGTGCGAGACTAAGTTGCACTCGCACAAGGCAGTATCATAAAGTTATCTGAAACATAAAACAAATAGAGTACACAGAGAATATTTGAAGAACACATTTCTATAGAAAGAAATTCTTTGCCTTATTGATGATGAACATACTTTACAACATTCCATTACAAGGGGTGCTGCACGGGCTTACAAACTGACTCAGATAAGATAGTTGTTCCATACATTTATATCCACTTATACAAAACCAAAATACCCTTGGACCTTTAAGTAGGGAGAGTTGAGGCATTGCAACAGGTCTTGAGCAGAGCCTTCAAAAGTGTAGAAATCACCTTCACGCACGAGCAAGGCTTCAAAATGTTTCATGCGTCGCCTTCAGTTCCTAAGCACGCCTCCCTGATCCGCAACACTTGTGGAGACAAGGGTAAATACATTGATGTGTACTGGTGAATGACTAATTAATCCCACAATCTTAATTGTTTAAGAAGTTATGTGAAGCATGTAATAATTAAGTGATCTTTCTAGCCATGATAGTCAAATTTTATGTGAGTAATTGATAAAGCATAGCATATGAAACTATGTTAAATCTTACCCACGACATAGTCTCTGCCTTTGAATAACTTACCATACTCTTTCTTGTTCAACCAAATAACATTAACTAAAAGCAGTGTATATGTATGTGAAGGTCACACGCAATTTTAAGCCATCTTAGACTATAGCTGGGCTGTACCGGTTAAGCCAGTACTGCAGTCCCCTTTCCTCCATGGTCGAATCGGCTCCTTGGCCTAGGCAACCGTTCGAGAAGCTAACTCCCTTGTGCACAAATTGTCCATGATCGTGCTAGACTAAACTAGTTACTCAAGCATGGTCTATACGAGTTGATAAAGACATTAACCATTTCCAGTGTGTTTCACATATTTGTTGCAACATTCATTCATTGATTCAGTTCTTGCTTAATACAATTCTATAGCAGTCATAACAGAGTAAGCATATAACAGTTCATGATATAGCAGTTTTATAGTAGTTATATACAAGTAACATGCAACAGTGCTATGATTCACTATTCTGTAAAAGTAAGCACCTCTAACATACAACCGTTCTATGATTCACTATTCTATGGAAGTATGCATTTCAATGTTGCATCTACATCTACATTTCATTTTCATCGGCATCGTTGATTGATTGGAGAACAAGAGGGTCAAAAAGCAAAAGATCAAGCCATTCACCGTTCACTACCAATATAAGTCATATTAGCGACGCTTAAAAACGTTGCTAAATAAGAAAAAATATCGCAAATTACAATTAGCAACGTAATTGGCGATGTTCAAAGTTAGTCGCATTTTATCAAGTTGCTCACCACCAAAATGTCGCTAAACGTCGCAATAGCGATGTGTTTTGGCGACGTAGTTACGTCGCAGTATTAGCGACGTTTAGCGACATGCTGTCGCAAGTTTAGCGACGTTTTATGTGTCGATAATAGTCAGTACAAATTTCTGACACTAGCGACGTGCTGCGACGTATCGCGACGTCTACAAGAGACGTAGTTAGTCGCCAAACTGTAGGAAGTCATCGACTAGCTGCGACTCTTAGCGACGACCAGCGACGTGTCATGAGTCGCTGACCGTCGCTAACTGTAGAAAGTCAGCGACTCTCAGCGTAGTTCCTTTGCGTCGCTAAACGTCGCTAGATTTCCTGTTAAAGAATTAAGAAAATAGAAGACAAAATAGTTTTTCTGTAGTTTATTTTTTTATAATTTATATCAAAAGACCCGGAGCAACCCTTCGTTGAATTCTCTGGGTTCGTCGACCCCTTCTGTGGAACACTCAACACCGGTACATTCACATACATTTAATAGGAATAATAAAGTAAAATTTAAAGAAAATGACATTTTGGAATTACAAATCGAGTCTGAAGAAAATTTTGTCGTACAGATCAATACAATAAATATCCACACAACTAAGTGCAAAAAATAAAGTATGAAAGTATCAACAAATGTATAATATTCATACCCTATATCATGGGTCCACACACAAACAGCAAGTAAACAGTCCTAGCTAGGACCACTGCAGATCTGGAGGAGGATGGGCACCGTCGTGCACCAGGGATAAGAACAACTCATTCTGCTTCCATGAAATGGACACCGATGTCGATGAAGAAGGCAATGACGTCGGTGGAGTCGGTGACGATGAAGGCGCACCCAGAGGACATATCTGCTCTAATGCTGCTAGTCGATGGTTGTATGAATCCTTGGTAGATACCACCCTCACACTGCTATCAAGCATCGAATCCTGCATCAACGTCAGCCTCTCGCCCATGGATAGCTATGATGCCTGCAGCTCCGTCATGATATACTGTGTCGACTCTCTAAGATCAGTAATGCCACACTTTGTCCTCTCATTCATATCCTTGAGCTCCATGATGCTGCGCTCGAGCATATCAAATCATGCAATGAGCGTGGCATCGTCTGACTGCGGCTGAGACGGGGGCAGCTCCTGCATCCTTTGCAGCATCTCGTCTCGGAGATACTCAATCTGACGGTCAACGATCTCATGAACTCGGGCAGACTCCTGCGAGGGTTGTGGAGAATATACACTTACAGCGGAGACCCTAGAGGACTGCGTCACAACTAGGATTCCATAGGAGTAAACCCCCATCTTTTATTCCTAATTATTTTAATATTTTTATCTAAATTTTGTTATATATAATTTAGTATTAAGTCATTAGTTTTTGTTAATAATATATAGGTAGGTATACTTGTACATTACACTATCAAATATAGTGTACTATAATTTAAAAAATTTAGATATTTTTTATATAATTTTTTAAAAAATTTATAACCTATTTTACTTGTTTTTAAGAGTGATTATGAGTGTGTGTGTGTATATATATATATATATATATATATATATATATATATATATATATATATATATATATATATATATATATATAGGTTAAAAAAAGAAGAAGATAACATCTGGTACTGTAGCCGTAGATACAGTACTCTTGAAATCCCGACCCCCCATTCCTCTGTTGCGAATATTTCGCAAGATTGATTGAGATTTGTTCAAATCTTATACAAATCTCCCAACATGAATTTAAATCTTGCAATCCATACTAACTTAGAATTTCCAATAGCTATTCAATTCGTGATACAAATCCTACCTGTGCCCACGGCCTCAAATTCGAGTTAGACTCGAATGAGGATAGTAGTAGTATATAAAATGGCTAAAAAAATCCAAGGAAACCCTAACCAAAGTATCGCGAAGCCACCAGAGCCAATCCCGAGCCTTCACCCATCCCCGGCGAACTAACCTGGCCACTGTCAGCGTCGTACCATTGCGTGAAGGCCGCCAGCCACCCTAGGTCGACCGCACAATCTGTGCGATTTCAGTTTTGTCGACTGCGAGGTACCATTTTCTAACAACAATATCTTATTTAATTTCCAATCGTTTCTTGAATCATTAAATCCTATTGAGCGACCTTGTAACGCCCTTCGAAATCCTTCAAAGGGATTTCAACCTCGTACCCTAGATCGACACAGAAATTGACGCAAAGTTGCACGTTCGCTGCCAAAAAACAGAGCAAAGTACTGCCCCAAACCCCTAACTTGGAAGCCCGTTTTCGATATGTACATTAGGGTTTTTGTTAAACTAGTTTATAACAGTTAAAGCCAACATAACCGAGAATAGAACGAACTTCGTAGAATCTTATTTCGTTATTTGTACAGAAAATTACGTAATATTAAACTTGTGCGAAAAACTGGTTTTAAAAACTAAATTTTTTAGAAAACTTCCCAATATGGCGTGCACCCCGATAAACCGGACGATGTGGTCATGCATGCATCAAAAGGTGCGTATGGATATTGTCGACGTATGGAAACTAACGAAACTCGATTTCGTTGTGTGTGCGCGACGAAATCAATACGTATCCATCAAGATACCCCCGTATTGACGTTTTGCAAACTTGACCATAACTTTGTGTACGTTCGTTGAAAAGAGACGAAAATTTTGCCAGCAGGACCGTATCAAAATTTTGGTCCTGTGTGCCAAGTTTGGTCCGAATCTGAGAAGGTTGATCGGAACGTCTATTTGGTAGGTCCGTGACCCGATCCAACGGACGAAATTATACACGGCCTGCCGGAATCCAACTTTGGATATGCGATTGGATTTGTCTCTTCAAATCGAATCTGTAGACATATAGTTTGACGACGTTAGAGACCTTAGATACTGGCACGTATTTTGGTACAAAACGGGTCCAACGGTGGACATTATTTTGACCCAAAATTACGATTTTGCCATGTTTCGAAATTTGACTTTCGGACAGGTGTCTCCTAGAGATATCTTTTACACCAAAAATGTTCTTGATGTTTGTTTCAGCATCCAGAGTCATCTGTGAATTGTGAGCTTTTGGTGCTGCCGCTTGCGACTGTTGGATTGCCTTCCTCGCACCACAGGCAAGTATACCTTGCCATAGATTCTGGTTGTACTCATTTATTTTTAGTATATTTTATTATTGCATATTTTTTGTTCTTATTTTTTATTTTTTTTTATATTGTGCGTCCAAGTCACACTTGGGTGCAGGCGACTAGATTTAGTCGTTTTTGTTATTTTATATTTTATTATGCATATCGACCTAGTGTTAGACGACCACCTTATGAGTGTAGAATATTTTTATATCTCTTATGGCCTTGACACATGTGTATCACGTGATGAGTGAGTTCATATAGGACACGGACCTGCGTATTCGACTGGCCATCGATACGTGTGGGTCGTGCGACGGATAGGAGATAACTGCTACTAGTGTGTCGAGTTAGAAGCCATAGCAGTTGCCAACTGGATAGGTTGTAGATACATATTAGACATAAGCATTGGGGGAAGGGGACAGCTACTAGCGTAGGGGCTACATTTACATTTTTACACACATTTGTGGGCCGATATTGACTCGTATAAGTGCTACTTTCCGCCCCTGGCCGATAGCGACTAGGATGAGCGCTACTTACTGCCACTCTTTATTTACTCTGCTGATCCTACAGCCCCTGCGTAGAACGTTATTCTCAAAGTGCATCTCACATAGACGCTTAAGAGAACCTGTAGTGTCATAGTTGCATATTTACAAATTCAGTTATTTCGGCCTGTTTTTCTGTATCTTGTTACGTCCCTTTGAGGACCTGGTGATCTCTCAAGGATTAGACGAGCAGGATTATCCTCAGGAATATAGAGCAGCTTTGGATCCTTCTTACATCGATGATGAGGCATCTTCCGCTGATTGTCACGACCCGCACCCACTTTTTCGGATAGGAGACGTGTCCAAGCCAGCCTATGCCACAGAGTCGGCGGTAGAACGCTGTCACGGCCAAGATGCTCAAAATCACAAAATAACATTTATTTCTCATTCATATTTCTAAAATTAATTACAACATTTACAAGATTTATAGTTAAAAAAATATAACGTTCTCACAATTAATAAAAATGATACAACTGCTATCTATTTCTAGGTTTTTGTCTGCAAGTACACCCGTATCTCCCAAAGCTAAGTGGAGCCACAACTAACCTGAAAAATGTTGATTTTCAGTCAGGAATGGAACAAGCACACAAACTGACGGCAATGCGAGAACACAATAGAATTAACAAGACATAAAAATAACATATGAGAGATGGAAACTAGAAAGTACTGATGACATGGCAAGTGGTAGAGAAGACAAGAAAAACAAATAAACTACAACTATCTATGTGATTTGAAATATCTGTTTCGACATGTGAACGACTATGGAATAAATCTGGCACCCTGCACGTGTCGTGTGCAGCTGCTATTCTCCATGAAAGATACGAGAGATAGTTCTGGGTAGTCCACATGTCTACTAAAATATTTCCCCTCCCGACTACTCCGTGTGACGAGCGTGTGAACAAGCAGCAAGACATATCTATAAACATGAAATGTATAGACTACTATGAATCGAAAAGCAATTAGAAAGTGTACTTGCCTGAGGTCCTTTGCTGATAAAATCGATAGTACCATTGCATCCAGAAAAGTCCAATTACCTAGGGTTGATATGAAGAAATCCAAAATCGTCCAAAAAATAAGGAGTATGATTAGGTTGGTCATGATCAAGATTAATCTAAAAGGATACTTATTTAAGGGGCATAATTCTTTATAAGAAGATAATGTATATATATATATATATATATAAACTTAGAAGATATTTATAACTATTCAAAAAAGTTATAAGATAATTTTAGAAAAAACTTTAAAAAAATACCATTTAAACCTTGTAAAACCCTTTCAAAAATACTTTGATATTTAGATATATAAATTAAATGTCCTATAATCATTTATATCTATAGATATGTTATAAACATCTATTGAAACTACCTTATATAAATTTCTATGTTAAAAATACTTATAAGAAATGTTAATATAAACTATTATTTTAAAACCATTTATAATGTTGTTTACATAAGAAGCCCAATAGGTAAAGGCCCAATACATATATATATGTCTAAGGCCTCTTGTAATTTCTAAAGCATTCCTAGGTAAATATTCTTATATGAAACTCAAAGCTAATTTAATTGCTAAATAATATATTATTTAAAAGAAACCCAAGCATTCCTATGAGATCTGGCCCATCCACAAAAGTCCAAATAATTTTATATAGAAGATACATATTAGGCCCACAATATTTATTATAGGCTAATTCTTTATATAAGTTCTAAATATATATAGTCACATGTATATGAAATTTTCTTATTGATGAAAACCAAAATATTTTAATTAAACCCTTTAATGGCTTGTTAGTCCAATTTAATAACTAATAGTTAACCGAACACATGAACCCAAAAGAAAGCCCTGTTATTCTTGAAAAGAACAAAGTAAAAAGAGGGGAACATGGAGAGAGACTAGAGAAAAGCCGTGCTCACCCAGAGAGAGAGGGTTTTGCCAGGAGACGAGCCACGACGGCGGTCCGTGGCCTGACTTCGGCTCGTGGCGCCATGGTGGACGCAGAGAAGCCAGGGCGGCGCTCGATCTGGCCCACGGTGCATGGGATGGGCGGTGGCACGAGCACCCGTGAAGGAGTCGGCGGTGGCGACGTGGGTTGCAGACTCGTCGGAGATCGAGTCTCCGCGGTTGGCGGCGAAGTACGGTGCTGTACTCGACACGACGACGGCTGTAGTTCTCCAGCTCGGAGACAGCACGGCGATAATGAACGAAAAGAGTGGGTGCTCAGCGGAGATGCGTGTACACGGTTGTGCGACACTGGCCATGGTGGTCAGTCGACTGACTACGACGTCGGGACCGGCCACGACGAGGTGGTCTGAGAGAGAGCTGGGATCGACGGACGATTGGGTGCGGTGCTGGCACGCGGTACTACTCGTCGCGGCTACGGCAGGAACTGGTGAGTGATGGTGGTGGTGATGTTGATATAGATGGTGGTACTATTCGTGTCGGGTGTGTCCGACATGAACTGGATTTGTAATGTTTAATAGAATAAGAAGGGATAGACACGGACACACGGGTCCGGACACGACTGTTGGTGGTGTGGCTAGATGATGGTTACTGTTGAGGATGGTTGATGGTGATAGTGTGTTGGTCTTTGGTGTTACGACATCATTGGCTCGATCCGTGGATTATCGGCAGGGCTGCTTGACAACAACGTGCGATGACCTCTCGACCAATGGAGATGACGACAACCGGTGGTAAACCGCCGGTCTTGGAGGAGACGTCCTGGCCCAGTCTCGGTGGAGAGTTTGGCATAAAGGTGATATGGAGGCGACATGGTGTTGGAGAAGACATGGTTGGTTGTGTCCTTGGGAAGAAGAGAATATGAAGGAGGGGCTGGTGTAGGAGAGAGAGTCATTGAATGGGACAGTAGGCAGAGAAGGAATTTGTAAGGGTCAGCTATTCTCCGGATACTCTTTGATTGTGAAAGAGATTGGGAGGAAAAGATTCATTAATATCCTGCATATAGTTTAGTTTGATTGGGGTGGAGATGAGATTACGTTAGCTAGGATTTGGTTTAATTGGATATAAGTGGTATTTGGAAGTTTGAGAAAGATATGTTTATATACATATATATGTGCTACATATACGTATATAATAGAATTCATTTAGTTTTAATATATATAAATAGATTCAATAATTTTAAATCAAGCTAGTTCAATATCCCTTAGCAACATAAATCAATGCTAATGAATACTAGATAATATCAAGTAATTTAAATCATATTTACATATATCTATATCAATTAAAAGGTCATATAATTTAAATCACAATTTTGGTATTATCCAGTAAATATTTAACCCAAGCTAACTTGATCAGAAGAATAAATTAAATGATTAATTATTACGAAATAATATTCATTGCCATCAAACAACTATTTTTTTAAAACGAATATATTTCCTTGAACTAATATTTAACATATATATATTCGATAATATCTATTTTAAAACAACTTGGACAAAACCTTTTAGGATTAAACAAAATGATTATTGAATACAATAAATTCTAGATTTATCAACGTCAATCTATGATGATTTAAAATTTATACTAGCTATTATTAATAACCTTAAAATACATTTAGCCCAATAAAACTTAATATTTTGTAAATAATAATACTTTTTAAAATAATTCCTCGAAATAATACTCCTAATAATGGATATTTTGAAACATATTTTAGAATAATTAACATATCTAAATATATCGTTTATAAAAATCATACGAAAATAGTTTCACAAATATATAAAAATTATGATAACAACATATTTTCCAACTAGAAATAAAGTTAATAAAATTAGAAAAAACTAAAATCTGGGAGGAGGAGTTACACTGATACTTAGTTTTTCTTTATTATCTGAGACTATGTAGTGGACATCTTTTATCTTCATCTTTCTGTTTTGAGGAGGTTGGACTCCATTTAGTTGAGACAATTTTTTATAGCTATTTGGAGTGGGTATGTCCACCCGACTATCTCTTTGACTTCTTTTATTTATGAGAAATTTTGAGTTGCACCCCACAATATTTAACCATATTCAAGGTGCATCCCACTATTTTTCTATAATGTACAATACCCTCCACTTTCGTCAAAAACTAACGGTCAACTCTATTGACCATTAATTTTTGACCGAAATACCCCTAGCAAATCACCATTATTACCAGTTCCCCCTCGTCGGCTTGGAAAAATGGAAGGGACATTTCGATCAAAAATTAACGGTACGGAAGTGGAGGGTATTGTACATTATGATAAAATAGTGGGGTGCACCTTAAATATGGTTAAATATTGTGAGGTGCAACTCAAAATTTTTCTTTATTTATTGAGACTTATTATACTTTCTGTGTTGAGCTGTGAATGAGATATAGTTATTTATATTGTGGCTTATCATGTTATATTATTTACAGCTTATGTACAAATACGAGGATTCCACATATTGGTGTATTCTTTGTATATGTGCAGCTGACATATTGACGTACTTAGTCCTATGTATTTTGGGACTGGGGCGTTACATATTTTTATGGTGGCCTATGCAGGTCTCTATAATATTGTTGGATTACATGAGTGTGTCCAACAAGCCTGCATATAGGAGTAGGATATTGAATCTCATCCACTTATTAATACCTTCCTTGATCTCTTCTCAACTTCTCGTTTGACTGCTTGATTACATCCAGTTTGATTTTGTTCTAACCAAAACTCTAATTTTTGTATCAATATAGGATGAATCTTCGTAGAGGATGCGCTACCCCTCTCGCCATTGCTGATGGGAGCTCAACCGCTCAAGAGGGACCAGTGGGTCAGCCACCCTTAGCCATGTCCCCTACCACTCCAGCACCATCCGGACCAGCCTTGCAGCCTGTGATGACACCATCCACTACTCAGCAGCAAGCCCCGACACCCCAAATGGGATAAACAGGTCCCGAAAACCCTACAGCTCAAGAAGAGTACCTACCACCTCCGCCACCTTATCCACCTCAGTTTTTGTGAGATTCGTCTCACTGTATCGGTATTTATATACGAATACGTATTTTTGTACTGTGTTTTGTATTTTCTTGATTTTTGGAATGCTTTAAATTTTTTTCCAACTTATAGATTTTTTCCTTGACCGACACGTCGCCAGTGTACCATTATATGCCGACGGCATGCCTGTCACTCCCGTTTTCTGTTATACGTATTTTCAGTGTACGTATACGAAATTCTGGCCTTTGTCAAGAGACCTGTATTTTGACTTGTCTTTCTTAGCCTTGCTTTGGTTTGATTTTGACTTGGTTTAATTTGGTTCGGTTCAACTTGGTATAGGGCTTGGTTTGGATTGGTTTGAGATGAGAAGGTTTGTATAAAACCCAACTCCTCTCTCTCTCTCTTCCATTATTTCATTTCTCTTCATCTTCATCCTCTTCATCTTCTTCCTCCAACCTAAGGCAAGTACATCTTGCCAAATGTTGGACAAATATTATTTTGTTTGTTCTAAACTCTTCCTTACATGATTATAAGCCTCTTTAAAACTTGGAGTTTTTAATTTTTATGGGTGGATTCTTGTAGATCTAAGTTTATGTCATTCTCGATTTTCTTGGATTTTGATCTATCAAACTTCTTTGTTTTCAAAATCTAGTTGTTCTATGTTGTAGAGAATTTCGTTCTGCCCCATTTTGACCTATGGAAGTCCAAATTTGGACTTATAGTGATGGTTTTATGGAACTTGGAAGCTATGGGTTCCATGGCCATCCTTCTCAGATTTTCGGAGAAGATGGGTACCCATTTACCCTGCCGCATAGATGGGCGTCCATCTACTGCCGCATGGGATTCTGTTTACCCTGCCGCATAGATGGCACCCCATCGACCCTGCCGCATAGATGGCACCCCAACGACCCTGCCGCACAGTTGGCACCCCATTGACCTTGCCGCATAGATGGCACCCCATCGACTCTGGCCGCATGGGACTCTGTCGCATGGCACCCCATCGACTCTTACCGCATGGGCATCCATCGACTCTGCCGCATAGATGGCACCCCATCGACTCTACCGCATAGATGGCACCCCATCGACCCTGCCGCATAGATGGCACCCCATCGACTCTGGCCGCTTGGGACTCTGTCGCATGGCACCCCATCGACTCTTGCCGCATGGGCACCCATCGACTCTACCGCATAGATGGCACCCCATCGACCCTACCGCATAGATGGCACCCTATCGACTCTGGCCACATGAGAAGATGTGTACCCATCGACTCTGGCCGCATGAGAAGATGGGCACTCATCCACCCTTAGCCGTATAGTGCTTATTTTGGCTATTTTTGTATGTTTTATGCCCTTTTTGGCTGATGTGTGGCCAGAATTTCTCTCAACTCCCAACATGAAAGTTGTAGATCCTTTCCTTGGCTTCAAGAATATGTTATCAACCATTTTATGCAAGTTTCTTTCATTCTTGATATGGAGCTTATGATTGTATTGCATGTTTTCTATCTTGGCCTAAATTGCGACGACCCTATGATTTGATAGTATTCTACAGCTAGAGAATGATTATACCCCTCTCATACCCTTAATACTAGCACATATTCAATTGGTGTTTTAGGCCAAGTAGTTACCTCATTTATTCCTTCTTATATGTTATGATGCACCTTTTATCAAGATCTATCTACAAGCTTTCTTACATCTATGATTACTTAACATGATAGTGACCCGTTGTGGGGCACTCATGATTTATGTCTTCCTTCTTTTGCTTAACATGATAGTGGCCCATTGTGGGACACTCATGATTTGTCTTCTTTCTTTTGCTTAACATGATAGTGACCCGTTGTGGTACATTCATAATGTATGTCTTCCTTCTTTGCTTAATACGATAGTGACCCGTTGCGATGCACTTAAGTCACATGTCACTTCTTTGCTTAACATGATTGTGGCCCATCGTGGCGCACCCCTAACAAGTACTCTTAACATGATAGTGACCCGTCGTGGTGCACTCCAGACAAGTAACAAGATATGATATAACATG
The DNA here is from genome assembly GCA_029216955.1 of Iris pallida. Classification (NCBI taxonomy): domain Eukaryota; kingdom Viridiplantae; phylum Streptophyta; class Magnoliopsida; order Asparagales; family Iridaceae; genus Iris; species Iris pallida. The sequence goes on from JANAVB010033217.1 coordinate 15,918,748, forward strand.
AACCATGAATGCTGTTGCGACGGCTTTACTGGCTTAAAAGTAATGAATAATTTGGATACCGTGGGTGTTTCTCTTGAGTGTGTTTGTACAAGCTACATGTTCTATATTATATCATATCTAGGACATGAATTCCTGATTTCCTACGGTCAGGGATTCATACTGAATCTGACTAGGTTAATGACTAGATTGATCAAATAGTTCATATAGAGAGATGTTTCCAGTTACAAACGATCCCGTTATCTGGGCGCCTTGAGTGGACTTGTAGCCTAACATCGAGTAGGGCACATTTCCAGCCCACTATCATGTGGGGTACTTCTTGAAACAAGTAATATGCAGAATGTCATGTGTTGCACCCCCAAGTCACCTAATATCTCTCTTAGGGTACATTTGTCTCCTGGGCGATGTACCCACTATTATATGTACATGGGATACATTTGTCTCCAGGGCGATGTATCCACTATAATTTTTGTAACTTGCGTCTGGATAACCTGGATAGCTGCAGGGCTTGTGACTGCCGGAACATCTCGTTGTATCTTGCTAGTAACTATGCTTGTGATAACCCTAGTTAGTTAAAGTATCAAGCCGTAGTCGTTGTTGGTCGTGATTGATGGATAGAGTCAGTCAAGTCCAGTCTAGTTTTGTCTAGGCAGTGTTCGTATGTTTATTTCAGTAACCTATGGTTTATGCTTTACTTTCATCGATGAATGGTCGGAGACAAAGTTCTATTCAGGAGAAGGGTTACAACCCTGGTCATTGTTTGGTTTACGGGTTGTAACTTGGATTCCGGAATGGTTCTTAAGTCATCTTACCATTTGTCTTCCTATTCAGTACTCACATTCTATATATAATCTTTATGCTATACAATGATCAGAGACTAAGTTCTGTTCAGGAGAAGGGTTACATTGCAGGTCCTTGTTTGGTTTAAGGGTTGTAACATGACTTTCGAATTAGTTTCTAAGTCCACTTATCATTATCTTTCAATATAATTCTTATATGCTCACATGTTCAATTATCTCACAAGCTATACATGACTCCCTATGTCGGGTCACCATACTCTTATGACCCGGCTAACTCACAAGTTCACATGTTCAATTGCTTTTACATAATCTCAAGCTTTTGTTTACTTAACATGTCTACATTTTATATTATGTCACATGTTAATTGCTTTATGCTCCAAGATGCTTACTTATTGTCTTCCTACGTTCGGGATAAGTGCATTGGTAATGCACGAGTCTCGATCTGCCTTTACTCATTTGTATATCTAATTGTTGATGTTAGTGATTGCTGGTTTTAGTTCATAGTTTGGCTTCCTTTGTGGTACTTGCTATTGGGGGTCTGACTCCACTGGTTTTGTTTGGCCAGATTTGATAGAGAAGCCCAGAGGATCTTCCGTACCATCTACTCAACGGTGACCATCCAGAGCACCAGAGTACCCAAGTGAGTTTCTCATTTTATTCTCCCACTGGTTATGTACATTATTCTTTTGTAGTGTTTAGCCTCCGAGCACATGTTTAGCTCGTGTTTTGGTCCTTGACATTTAGCCTACGGGCATAAGCATAATGTGCATATTCTAGACTGCAGCTAGAGCTTATCATGTATGACTATTACTCTTGCTAGTTATCTATTTTGTATGACTAGCTTCATGATCATCCATGTATAAATGGATTGGGACTCTTTACTATTGTATGTCTGATGATTATACTTCTTGCTCCTTGTATAATTGCCTGTGATTGAGATACCTAGGATTGTCTTAACCAGAGTACCCAAGCCTCTGTAGGCTCTATCGAGGGATTACGCAACATGAATCCTGCACACTTTAAAGGCACTGAAGACGTCATCGGAATCACCAATTGGCTGGTTAAGAGAAAAAAATCTCTTGAAGGCTTCGGAGTTATCCGCAGATCTATGGATGACGGTATTGAAGTTACAGTTGGAAGGAAATGCTTACGATTGGTGGGCCGTAGAGGAGAGACGACTAGGAGTTGATCAAACATGGAAGGAATTCAAAAAACTGTTCAATAAGAAGTTTTTCTTCGACATTGCCAAGGATGCACTTTATGACCAGTTCCTATACTTGGAGCAGGGGAGTATGACAGTTGATGAGTACGATGTCGAGTTTAGTCGGTTGAGTTATTTTGCACCGGGGTTGGTTACGACGAGCTGGAGAAAGCCAAAAGATTTCATAGAGGCTTGTGTATAGAGTTGAAGAGATACACCAGCTCTGAGTTGAGGGTCTCCCAAGCAGCTGTTCTGGCAGAGGCTAGCACTGAGGATGCCATAAGCAAAAAGGCACACCGACGAGCTACTTCGACCCTGGGACCAGTTAAGGCCACTACAGGAGAGCCAGTGAGACGTCCTCCCTCACACCAGCATCACCAGAGGATATAGCCATACCAGGCACAGGAGAGGCCAACTTGCCACTTCTGTGGCAAAGTTGGTCATGTTCAGAGAGACTGTCGGCGACGACTTGGACATTGCCTAGCTTGCAGATCGAGTCAGCACTAGGCTAGAGATTTCTCATTTCAGAGGACCACTTCACAGAACCAACAGCAGATTCAGAGACTATGGATTACAGGACTAGGAGCACCACGACCACCCTTACCCCTTTAGGCAACCCAATTTCAACAGGCTAGAGCACAAACGGGTAATCAAAGAGTTGGGAAGGCTTTTGCACTAGCTGCAGAAGAGACAGAACCAGAGGTGGACGTCATAGTAGGTATAGTTTTAGTTGCATCATTTCCTGCCATCATATTATTTAATACTGGAGCCACCTATTCATTCATAGCCACTAGCTTTGCCACTAGACACAGCATATCCATGTCTTCTTTACCTAAAAATATTAGAATCCTCACTGGAGGAGGAGTTGTACCTATTAGTGGTGTTTGTAGAGATTGTTCTGTAGTGATATGTGGCATAGAGATGAAGGCACGACTTCTTGTATTTCTTATGCCGACATTCGACGTGGTTTTCAGAATGGACTGGTTGAGCCAGCATTTCGCTCTCATAGACTGCCATAAGGACATTATTGTCTTTAGATCACCGAATGTGACAGAATTCGATTTCACCAAAGAAGAAGCCTTGAGAAAAAATGCACCTGTATTGGGGTCTCACATGATGATGCAGGACACCCCTCAGCACCCTTTTATCGCTGAGTTCGAGTATGTGTTCCCCAAAGATTTGCCAGGACTTCCACCTGACCGAGACATAGAGTTTTCTATTGAGCTTATTCCCGAAGCCGAGCCTATTTCATCTCGAGTATATCGTCTAGCACCCAAGGAGTTGGTGGAGATGAAGACACATATTGATGACTTGTTGGAGAAAGGCTGCATTCGTGCCAGTGCGTCACCATGGAGAGCACCCGTTCTTTTTGTGCCAAAGAAAGATGGGACAGTGCGCATGTATATCGACTACAGAGCCTTGAATGCAGTGACGGTGAAGAAAAAGTACCCCTTGTCGCGCATAGACGATCTATTCGACCAGCTGAGTGGGTACAAGGTATTCTCGAAGATCGGCTTGCGATCAGGCTATCACCAACTGAAGGTTCGGAAGGAAGATATTTCGAATATGACGTTTCGATCGAGGTATGGACACTAAGAGTTCTTGGTCATGCCTTTCGGGTTGACCAGTGCTCCCGCGGTCTTCATGAACTTAATGAACAAGATCTTTCATCAGTACTTGGACAAATTTGTAGTCGTCTTTATAGATGATATCTTGATATACTCGAAGAGCCAAGAGGAGCATGAGCAGCATCTACGGACAGTTTTGTGAATCTTGAGGAATGAGCAACTTTTTACAAAGCTTAGCAAGTGTGATTTCTTTCTTAAGGAGGTTTCATTTCTTGGGCACATCGTTACTGGAGACGGCATATCGGTAGATCTTGAGAAGATCATAGCAGTCAAGGCATGGCCCTCTCCCACATCGACTTCTGAGGTGAGAAGTTTTCTTGGACTTGCAGGATATTACCGAAGGTTCGTAGAAGATTTCTCTCGAATAACGGGGCCTATGACTCGACTAACTTGCAAGGATCGAGAGTTTGTATGGACAGATGAGTGTCAAGCCGCTTTTGACGAATTGAAGAAGCGCTTGACCACTGCACACATCTTGACACTACCATCGGGCCCGGGAGGATTTGTGATCTACAACGATGCATTCGGAAAGGGATTATGATGCATGTTGATGCAGCATGGTCATGTAGTAGCATATGCATTGAGATAGTTGAGGGTGCACGAGAAAAATTATCCAACCCACGATCTAGAGCTTGCAGCGGTTATCTTTGCTTTCAAGCTATAGAGACACTACTTGTACGATGAGAAGGTTGATATCTACACTGATCATAAGAGCCTCAAGTACGTGTTCACACAGAAAGAGTTGAATATGCGACAGCGACGTTGGTTGGAGTTGATGAAAGATTACGAGATCGAGCTACATTATCATCCGGACAATGCTAATGTTGTGGTAGACGCATTAAGCCGTAAGGCTAGGGTATACTTCTTGACTACGCAGAAGGAGTTAATCAGAGACTTGCTGCAGCTTGGTATTGAGGTAGTATTGCCTGGAGCTGATGGTGTGTTAGCCAACCTCCAAGTGCAATCATCACTAGTAGAGAGGATCAAGGCGGCACTACCTACGGATGCTAGATTTTGAAGGCTTCGAGAGAGGACTGAGGCAGAAGAGCAGACGAAATTGAGGATTCATCCCAATGGGACATTGCGACGTGGTGATCGTATTTATGTTCCTAATAGAGAGGTTCGGCAGGAGTTGATGACGGAAGTGCACAGTTCGACTTACTCTATACATCCCGGAGGAACTAAGATGTACCGGGACTTGCGGTAGTATTATTGGTGGCACTGAATGAAGCGGGAGATAGCTCGTTTCGTGGCCAAGTGTTTGGTATGCCAACAAGTGAAGGCCGAGCACCAGAGGACGGCCGAATTATTGCAATCGCTACCCATTCCCAAGAGGAAGTGGGAGCACATTATGATGTACTTCGTCACAGGATTTTCTCGGAGTCCTAGTGGACGGGATGCGGTAGGGGTGATTGTTGATAGACTTACCAAATCGGCCCACTTCTTACTTTTTAGAGTAGGGCAGTTCACAGAAGTTTTGGCGGATATGTATATGAAGAAAATAGTGAAGCTACACGGTGTACCAGCTAGCATCATGTCGGACCGTGACTCGAGGTTCACCTCGCACTTTTGGAGGAGTATACATGAAAGTTTGGATACGAGTTTAAAGTTTAGCACGTCGTACCATCCACAGACAGACGGCCAGTCAGAACGTACGATTTAGACGCTAGAGAATATGCTGAGAGTGTGTATGCTTGACTTTGGTAGATCAAGGGAAGACCACCTCCATATTGTGGAATTTTTTTACAACAATAGCTATCAAGCGAGCATTCAGATGGCTCCGTTTGAAGCATTGTATGGTAGGAAGTATCGATCTCCTGTCTGTTGGAGCGACATCGGAGAGCGACAAATATTGGATCCCGAGCTAGTTTTGAGCACAGTGGAGAAGGTAAAGAAGATACAAGACCACCTGCGAGCAACGCAAGATCGACAGAAGCAGTGGGCAGACAATCGTCGTCGACCTTTGGAATTCAAGAAAGGCGACCATGTTTTCTTGAAGATATCCCCCACTAGAGACACGATTCGATTCGGAGGACGTAGCAAGTTGAGCCCAAGATATATCGGCCCTTTCGATGTCTTGGAACGGGTTGGAGAGGTTGCCTACATATTGGCCTTGCCACCGTCATTAGAGGGAGTACATGACGTATTCCATGTGTCGTAGCTGAGGCGATAAGTGACAGACAACAGTCATGTGCTCGATCACTCCGAGATCACTGTTGGACCGAGCTTGTCGTACCAAGAGCAACCAGTTGGCATCCTTGATCGCCGAGTGAAGGTGTTGCGGAATCAGTCTATACCATTGGTTCGTGGGACATGGAAGCACCACTCGTCAGGAGAGTCTACTTGTGAGCGCGAGGACGACATCCGAAATCGTTACCCGCAATTGTTCGAAGACCAAGGTACGTTTGCGTGTTAGATTCTTAATATTGCATTGCATCGCAGCCCCCCCCGGCATTAGTTTTAATTTTGAGGACGAAATTTCTTTAAGTTGGGTAGGATGAAAACCCCCATATTTTATTCCTAATTATTTTAATATTTTTTATCTAAATTTTGTTATATATAATTTAGTATTAAGTCATTATTTTTTTAATAATATATAGGTAGGTATGCTTGTACATTACGCTATCAAATATAGTGTATATTATAATTTGAAAATTTTAGATATTTTGTATATAATTTTTAAAAAAAATTATAAGCCAATTTACTTGTTTTTAAGAGTGATTATATATATATATATATATATATATATATATATATATATATATATATATATATATATATATATATATATGTATATATATATATATATATATATATATATATATATATATATATATATATAAGTAAAATATATATATATATATATAAGTAAAAAAAAAGGATAACATCTGGTACTGTAGCCGTAGCTACAGTACTCTTGAAATCTCGACCCCCCATTCCTCTGTTGCGAATAGTTCGCAAGATTTGCATGAGATTTGTTCAAATCTCATGCAAATCTCCCAACAAGAATTTAAATCTAGCAATCCATACTAACTTGGAATTGCCAATAGCTATTCAATTCATGATACAAATCCTACCAATACCCGCAGCCTCAAATTCGAGTTAGACTCGAATGAGGATAGTAGCAGTATATAAAACGGCTAAAAAAATCCGACGAAACCCTAACCAAAGTATCGCGAAGCCACCAGAGCCAGTCCTGAGCCTTCCCCCACCCCCGGCGAACTACCCTGGCCGCTGACAGTGCCACACCACCGCGCGAACGTTGCCAGCCACCCCAGGCCGATCGCACCATCTGTGCGATTTCAGTTTTGTCGACTGCGAGGTACCATTTTCTAACAACGATATCTTCTTTAATTTCCAATCGTTTCTCGAATCGTTAAATCCTATTGAGAGACCTTGTAACCCCTTTCGAAACCCTTCAAAGGGATTTCGACCTCGTACCCAAGATCGGCACAGAAATCGATGCAAAGTTGCACGTTCGCTGCCGAAAAACAGAGCAAAGAACTGCCCCAAACCCCTAACTTGGAAGCCCATTTTCGATATATAGATTAGGGTTTTTCTTAAAATAGTTTATAATAGTTAAAGCCAACATAACCGAGAACAGAACGCACTTCGTAGAATCTTATTTCGTTATTTGTACAGAAAATTACGTGATGTTAAACTTGTGCGAAAAACTGATTTTAAAAACTGAAAACTTTAGAAAACTTCCCGATATGGCGTGTGCCCCGACAAACTGGGTGACGTGGTCGCGCACTATATGCATCAAAAGGCACATATGGATATTGTCGACGTGTGGGAACTGACGGAACTCGATTTTGTTGCGTGTGCACGACGAAATCAATGCGTATCCGTCAAGATACCCCCATATCGACGTTTTGCAAACTTGACCATAACTTTGTGTACGTTCGTCAAATCGAGACAAAACTTGCGCCAGCAGGACTGTATCAAAATTTTGGTCCTGTGTGCCAAGTTTGGTCTGAATCTGAGAAGGTCGATCGGAACGCCTATTTGGCGGGCCCGCGACCCGATCCAATGGGCAAAATTATACACGGCCCGCCGGAATCCCACTTTGGACATACGGTTGGGTTCGTCTCCTCAATCTGAATTCGTAGACATGTAGTTTGAGGACTTTGGAGATCTTAGATACTGGTACATATTTCGGTGCAAAGCGGGTCTAATGACGGACATCGTTTTGATCCGAAATTACGATTTTGCCCTGTTTCGGAATTTGACTTTCGGACAGGCATTTCCTAGAGATATCTTTTACACTGAAAATGTTTTTGATGTTTGTTTCAGCATTCGGAGTCATCTGTGATTTGTGGGTTTTGGTGCTGCCGCTTGCGACTGTTGGATTGCCTTCCTCGCTTTCAGTATATTTTATTATTACATATTTCTTTTTCTTATTTTTTATTTTGTTTATATTGTACGTCCAAGTCACACATAGGTGCAGGCGACTAGATTTAGTCATTTTCATTATTTTATATTTTATTATGCATATCGACCTAGTGTTAGACGACCACCTTACGAGTATGGGATATTTTCATATCTCCTATGGCCTTGACACATGGGTATCAGATGATGAGTGAGTTCATATAGGACACGGACCTGCGTACTCAACTGGCCATCGATACGTATGGGTCGTGCGACGGATAGAAGGTAACTGCTACTAGTGTGTCGTGTTAGAAGCCATAGCAGTTACCAATTGGATAGGTTGTGGATACATCTTGGACATGAGCATTGGGGGGAGGGGAGAGCTACTAGCGTAGGGACTATATTTATATTTTTACACACATTTGTAGCAATCATGAATATCATCTTGTCAAATTCACAACCCTTAATCCAACTTGATAAATATCTTCAAAATCTAACTTCACAAAACTTTAAATTCCTCAATTTTATTTTAAATTCAAAATTCAACATTTTCATAATCTCCTCAAAAATTTAAATTCCATAAATTTTCAAATCATACCTCAATTTTATTGATCAAATCAAAATTATTTCCTTTAAAAATTAAATATTCGACCTTATCAATAATTCATCGATCATATAGAAATTTAAACCTCAGAATACCAAAAGCTAAAAATTTCATCTTCAACAGTAACCAAAATATTCAATTTATCAATTGAGAATTCTATCCATCTTTGATTAGAGTCATTTATCAAATCACAATTTCAACTTCATCAAATAGGGCATCTCAAAATTCAACCAATATCACCACCTTAATCATGTAGCCTATGTAACAACCTTAACTACCCATACAATCAATTCAAAATAATTATATGGGTTATCCACGGTGTACCTAGTGCTAGGCCTAGTCATTTTTAAAAAATCAAATCAACCTAATTGTGAATGAGCATCCTAATCACAGGCTTGCAGTAATACGACTAATATAGGTACTATCACAAGTTCGCATAATTTTATGAAAACGGACCTGCATGGGCCACCATAAAAATTTGTCACTACCTACTCCCATTTTTCGAATACGAGTACGTAGCCAAGTCCAGCCTACGCTGCAGTATCGACGGTAGTACGTTGTCTGGAGCTCAATATAAATCTTTAAATGAAAACAAAATCATATTTATCTTGCTCATTCACAATAATTATTTAATAAAAATCCAATATTACAACCAATTTATATTTGGGAACAATCTGCTAAACATTAAACTCAAAACTATCTATTTTGACTAGAATCTATGGTTGGCCTCCAAAACACCTCTAACTCCACCCGAAGGAACCCGAAACAAGAGAGCAAGTCATCAAAAAATCTGTCAACTGAAAAAAAATATCCAGTCAGGATTGGAACAAGTACAAGTCTAGCCATCATAATACAAATATACTAAAAAGCAATATAACACTAAACATGTGAAATAATGATCAATGAAAACATAAGCAGTATGAACAAGAAACATGTAATAGGATAAACTAAATGAGAAAGTAGCAAGAATGAAAACGACAGACACAAATGAAAATAATAATGGTTCACGTGTTATGAGAAGTACAACGTTTCTACACATGGACGGCTTGGGCGAACGATGAGGTTATAAGGCCCGCCCCCGTAAACGAAAGAGTTGCCAACAATACAATCTGGGTTTTGTCCACGTGCCTAATAATTGTACCCCTCCAATATACATACCTCGCAATCATGAAAACACGGACACGAGAACGATCACGATAACATTGAGAAAACATGAACATTAGTCAATCACTCAATCTCGTGTGTGTAAACAGTCAAGACACGGAAAAGTAGCATGCATAGATAAAATACTACAATATAAAGTAAATGCACATGAAAGCATCAACAAGTACTTGTCTTGAGTTGGTTGCAGTTGACGCGTTGTATGATTGTGTTAGCACAAATAGTCGTAGATGCCAAAAATATGCAAGATGATCTCAATTGATGAGACGGACCTCTAAAATAAAAACAAAAGATAAAATATTTTGGAAAATTGTTGAGAAAAATATATGATGTGTACTTTTTCGTCAGCGTTCCGAAACTTCAAACAGATCGTGATTCCGATTCCTGGTTATCCCGGAATCTAGAAAATACCGAAACGTGTCAAATTTCGGACAACTGACACTCCACAAATTTTCCAAAAAATTAAGTTAAAATTATTTGAAAATAAATTTTATATTCAGAAAATATACCTTGAGATGGTTACAAAAAAAATTGGAGGTCAAACGGAGTCCGAAGTTGGAAGTTATGGCCCTTCGAAGTTGGTAAAACATTTGAAAATGAAGGCTGAATTTATGACAAATTTGAGGTAATTATGACGAAAAAAGAGAGAAATTTTGGAAAAGAATGTATGGAAGATGATTTTATTTTATAGGTTAAATATATATAGATAATGGAAAGCAATTAGTGAATTAGGATATGATTAGAACTCAATCAATAAAGATTGATTAGGATTACCAACTAATTTGGATAGGAATATGATTAGTTCAAATAAGAAATAATCTATCTAATACTAGATATGATTCAAATAGGATTATGATTTCTAACGGACAAGTCTCTCCATAAATTTAAATCAAATAAATTATTTAAATCCAAATCATATGAATTCAAATCCAAATGTAAATCCAAATCAAGTTCAACATAATAACTTTAAGATAAATTTAATGTTTATCAAAGCAATTTAAATCATATAATAGATAAATCGTTAAATCAAATAATATTTCAAATCTAGATTAGATAATTCTTAATGCCACAATTAGTCACCATAAGTATTTTAAATAATGTTTGATGTTATCAAATAAGGTAAAATATATTTTATAAATCTAAATCTTATTCAAAATAAGTTACTAAATCTTTTTCTTGCTCCAAAAATAATCATGATTTTCGAACTATTTTTGAAACCGATATATTTTTTTTTGAAAATCCAAACATCATAATAAATAACTTTATAATTTCAATAATAAAATTTTAAGAACAAATATTTATTAAAACTAAACAGTACTTTCAAAGCGTTAATTACAAAGTACATTTTGAAATGCCGAAAAATAGTAAATATCTTTTACAAAGTTTCAAAAATAAATTACTTTCAAACACAATAAAATAAAATATAAAAAAATTAGAAACAGGGGTTACAAATCTACCCACCTTAGAAAAATTTTGTCCTCAAAATTTAAGGATGACAGAAAAAATAGGCTTGGTTGGTGAGATGAAAAGATAGAAAAATTTAAAAAGGAATAATGATCAATGAGATAAAAATAATATTTTTTTCTTAATAAGAAGATTGATCAAGAAGGATGGAAGAATGTCGTCAATGGATATAGTTTGGAGGAGTATTACCTACATGACATCTAAGTTATCACTCATCAATCTTATAAATTCGTATCCTCAAGAATATTTTAAAACAATTCCTCAAATTTAATATATTTTTTTTAAATCACTAACTCAATTTAATACCGTGATGTAGCAATTATGAATATCATCTTATCAAATTCACAACCCTTAATCCAACTTGATAAATATCTTCAAAATCTAACTTCACAAAACTTTAAATTCCTCAATTTTATTTTAAATTCAAAATTCAATATTTTCATAATCTCCTCAAAAATTTAAATTTCATAAATTTTCAAATCATACCTCAATTTTATTGATCAAATCAAAATTATTTCCTTTAAAAATTAAATATTCGACCTTATCAATAATTCATCGATCATATAGAAATTTAAACCTCAGAATACCAAAAGCTAAAAATTTCATCTTCAATAGTAACCAAAATAGTCAATTTATCAATCGAGAATTCTATCAATCTTTGATTAGAGTCATTTATCAAATCATAATTTTAACTTCATCAAATAGGGGATCTCAAAATTCAATGAATATCACCACCTTAATCATGTAGCCTATGTAACAACCTTAACTACCCATACAATCAATTCAAAATAATTCTATGGGTTACCCACGGTGTACCTAGTGCTAGGCCTAGTCATTTTTTAAAAATCAAATCAACCTAATTGTGAGCATCCTAATCGCAGGCTTGTAGTAGTACGACTAATATAGGTACTACCATAATTTCGCATAATTTTACGAAAACGGACCTGCATGGGCCACCATAAAAACTTGTTACGATCCGCTCCCGTTTTTCGGATACGAGTACGTAGCCAAGTCCAGCCTACGCCGCAGTATCGACGATAGTACGCTGTCTGGAGCTCAATATTAATCTTTAAATGAAAATAAAATCATATTTATCTTGCTCATTCACAATAATTATTTAATAAAAATCTAATATTACAACCAATTTATATTTGGGAACAATCCGCTAAACATTAAACTCAAAACTATCTATTTTGACTAGAATCTATGGTTGGCCTCCATGACACCTCTAACTCCACCCGAAGGAACCTGAAGCAAGAGAGCAAGTCATCGAAAAATCTGTCAACTAAAAAAAATATATCCAGTCAGGATTGGAACAAGTACAAGTCTAGCCATCATAATACAAATACACTATAAAGCAATATAACACTAAACATGTGAAATAATGATCAATGGAGACATAAGCAGTATGAACAAGAAACATGTAATAGGATATACTAAATGAGAAAGTAGCAAAAATGAAAATGATAGACACAAATGAAAACAATAATGGTGCACGTGTTATGAGAAGTACAATGTTCCTACACATGGACGGCTTGGACGAACGATGAGGTTATAAGGCCCGCCCCCGTAAACGGGAGAGTTGCCAACAATACAATCTGGACTTTGTCCACGTGCCCAATAATTGTACCCCTCCAATATACATACCTCGCAATCATGAAAACACGGACACGAGAACGATTACGATAACAATGAGAAAATATGAACATTACTCAATCACTCAATCTCGTGTGTGTAAACAGTCAGACACAAAAAATAGCATGCATAGATAAATACTACAATATAAAGTAAATGCACATAAAAGTGTCAACAAGTACTTGCCTTGAGTTGGTTGCAGTTGACGCGCGGTATGACTGTGTTAGCACAAATAGTCGTAGATGCCAAAAATACGCAAGATGATCTCAATTGATGAGACGGGCCTCTAAAATAAAATAAAAAATAAAATATTTTGGAAAATTGTTTAGAAAAATATATGATGTGTACTTTTTTATCAGCGTTCTGAAACTTCAAACGGATCGTGATTCCGATTCCTGGTTCTCCCGAAATTTCGAAAACACCGAAACGTGTCAAATTTCGGACAACTGACACTCCACAAATTTTCCAGAAAAATAGGTTAAAATTATTTGAAAATAAATTTTATATTCAGAAAATATACCTCGAGACGGTTACAACACAAAAACTGGAGGTCAAATGGAGTCCGGAGTTTGAAGTTATGGCCCTTCGAAGTTGGTAAAATATTTGAAAAGGAAGGCTGAATTTATGACAAATTTGGGGTAATTATGACGAAAAAGAGAGAAATTTTGGAAAAGAAGGTATGAGAGATGATTTTATTTTATAGGTTCAATATATATAGATAATGGAAAGCAATTAGTGAATTAGGATATGATTAGAACTCAATCAATAAAGATATGATTAGGATTACCAACTAATTTGGATAGGAATATGATTAGTTCAAATAAGAAATAATCTATCTAATACTAGATATGATTCAAATATGATTATGATTTCTAACGGACAAGTCTCTCCATAAATTTAAATCAAATAAATTATTTAAATCCAAATCATATGAATTCAAATCCAAATCTAAATCCAAATCAAATTCAACATAATAACTTTAAGATACATTTAATGTTTATCAAAGCAATTTAAATCATATAATAGATAAATCGTTAAATCAAATAATATTTTAAATCTAGATTAGATAATTCTTAATGCCACAATTAGTCACCGTAAGTATTTTAAATAATGTTTGATGTTATCAAATAAGGTAAAATATATTTTATAGATCTAAATCGTATTCAAAATAAGTTACTAAATTATTTTATTGCTCCAAAAATAATCATAATTTTCAAACTATTTTTGAAACAGATATATTTTTTTGAAAATCCAAGCATAATAATAAATAACTTTATAATTTCAATAATAAAATTTCAAGAACAAATATTTATTAAAACTAAATAGTACTTTCAAACCGTTAATTACAAACTACATTTTAAAATGCTGAAAAATTGTAAATATCTTTTACAAAGTTTCAAAAATAAATTACTTTCAAACACAATAAAATAAAATATAAAAAAATTGAGAAACAGGGGTTACACATGTTGACGTACTTAGTCCTATGTATTTTTGGATCAATTTTCCTTCATGATCATGAGCCTTCTAGTCACTAATAACATCACGGACCAGCTTGGCGACGATGGCAGGAAACATAGCCTCGATCAACTCGGCCCGGTACGGTGGATAGAAATACGTTTGCTAGAATAATTAATTTTGTAAGTTATATAATATGCGTAAATTATATCCTTGATATTAAACCAAATATACTTTTACCTTGAAGTGCGCAAACCAGAACACCTTCCTATCGTCCGGTGCATCAGAGTAGTTTATCCAAGGGCCACCATAGTTGTACCTCAGAAAGTGGCCCAGGCGTCTTTGTACCGATGAGGGACGATATCTATACACAGATAGTTATATTCATAAAAAAGTGAAAACATGATGAATAAAGAAATATACAATATATATGATGATAAACCAACTAATTGGCTTACTTTATACCATCAGGCCAAATCTTCGTCCTCGTCTCTTCCGAAGGTGCGTATGAAGGATCTTGCTGATACTGAGATGACGTCGGCTCAACCTCCTCCATCTGCTCTTCTATGTCTCCATGGTTTCGTCAGTAGGAGGAACGCTGGATAATAGAGTAGTCTCAGGCCTGGAACTACTCTTCCTAAGAGTGATGCCACGTAACGTCATCGCAGTCGGAGATGGGGCTGGTCGATACACTGGGGTACTAGGCGTCGAGGATCCAGAACCAGTAGGAACTACCGAAGTAGCACTCCATCTACCTCGGGACTTGTCGAATGCTCTTTATTGTCCTTTCATACATGATAACAACATATGATGATAGAACAAATAAACGGATATATAATACATTCTATAATCAAAATGTTATACATATCACAAGTCTAAGTAGATAGTACATCTACAGTAGTATCACAAGTAAAAATGGATAGTACATTCTATAGTAGTGTCAGAAGTCCAAATGGATATATTACATTCTATAGTAGTGTCACAAGTCAAAATATTATTTTATTTTTAATCATCTTCAAAAAAATTATCTTGTTCGTCCTCCTCGTCCTTATCTTCCTCTTCCTCCTCATCTTCACTTTCATCTACTTCGTCTTCGTCTTCCTCTTCGGATATTTCTACCTCTTCTACACGATTAGATGTGTAATGAGGAATTTCCATTGTAACCAAATCAATTGTATTTGTTATGAGAGGTAGCTTGTCCTCCTGATAAGATTTTTGGTCAATGTCAAAGGTATTTCTAGCTTTAGTATTGCATACTACCCACCAGTCCGACCTCATTGTTCCCCGTCTAGGATAAGTTGTGAAGTACACGAGCTAAGCCTGACTTGATAGGGCAAATGGTTCGTAGCCTTGATATCTATGCTTGTAGTTTATATCCACAAAACCATGCTTGTCAATTTTCTAACCTTGATCTTGAATCGGATCGAACCATTCACACTTGAATAACCCATCTTAGCAGGTTCTGTGCCATAATTATATGTCAACTCCACAATCTCTCGTAAGATGCCAAAAAAATTATTGCCTGGATCGATGTCTTTGTAGTTTGAAGATTTGATACAAAAACAACTATTTTTTGTGGAATTAATACCCAGGAAGCTGTCTCTGATCGGAGCATTTGTTGACTTGAACCTAAACCTACTCACACAGTAACTTGGCCATATTTTGATGACAGTAATTGGTTACTTGGCTAGAGTTCTAATAAATGCAAATACGAGTGTTATTAGACGATCGACCTAAATACCAAAGAAGCGATAGTAAGTTATTTATTGTGCAAGTGCATACAGAGAAATTAATTATCGAGCTCCTTACATATGCGCTCAACCAAGAAAGAAAATAATGTCTTATTTCTTGTTCTACTTCTTCGTCTGTTATGTAGGGTCTAACTAACCTCAGCTCATCGTTATATGTGCTAAAAAATAACGAAGCAACCGCCGATTAGTAGCATAATATTAGCTTATACTATTACTTTGAGATGATGTAAATGTGATTGTATTAATTACTTACCCCTCTAGTTTCTCCACTTCATCCTTGTCGCAATTGAGTAATATATACAACTGAGCAGCCCTTATCTTGTCGTCATTCAAATATCTCTTCTTCATTTTTTCCGAAGGCTTTCTGGATGTATTGAATACTTTCAGTATTGCATCATTAGATTCCTGATATCTGTCTTCGTTTTTCGGAGCTCTCGTTCTATTAGTAGCAATATGAGGCTTGAAATACATTGAACAAAAGTTTGTAATCTCCTCAATAATATAAGCTTCATAAATAGAACCCTCAACCCGTGCCTTATTTTTTTACCTTTCTTTTTAGGTGATTCAGATGCCGCTCGAATGGGTACATCTACCGATAACCGACATGCCCACCAACACGTGACTTATAGGAAAGATAAATTGGCAAATGCTTTATGGAGTCAAAAAATGCAGGAGGAAACACTTTCTCGAGCTTGCACAGTATTACCGCAATGTCCTTCTTTTGCTTTTCTAGACGATCGACAAGCAATTTAGTAGAACAAAGATCTTTGAAGAATATACTGAGCTCTATCAATGGATCCCAAATGACCTGCGATAATAATTCCTGAAATGCAATCGAAATTAACCTCTCTATGAATACATGACAATCATGGCTCTTTATACCCGTCAGTTTGTTCTCCTTGAGGTCGATACATCTTCTCAAGTTTGACACGTACTCGTTTGGAAACTTTAGGCCCTGAATCTACCTACAAAGTCTCATTTTATCCTCATTCAGTAAGAAATTGTATTAGGAAGAATTTATTGTATTAGGAAGAATTTATTGCAAGAAGTTACACAAGGTTATAGTAACAGCTAGGCCACTCCTACTCATACTCCTACTCCTAAGTTATTTGATGATGGGGTACAATTATACAACAGAATGGTACGATAGAGATGATATGTTTAAAACATTCTCAAGATACAATCTGATAATCATATGCGTCTGTCCAAAATCATGTTACTCAGAGTCCTCGCCATGCCAGTAAGCAAGGCGACGAATAACGATAGATTCCATAACTAGGGTATGCACCTCTACAATCATGTCGTCTGAAAATCTCGCTATGCCGACTAGTATAGCTGCGAGAAGTTCCAAATCTCATAACCAAGACACGTACATCCGAAGCCAGGTCTCCATGTTTCTGCCATGCCAGCTAATATGGCTGCGATAAACTATAGGTTCCATAATCATGTAGACGTCTTACCATCCCTGTATTCCCGTCAATATATGTTATCAGAAAATATCGTAACTCAGGCTATAAAATTCATCTCGATAGGAAAAATCAAAATCAACAACGATCCAACAAAAATAAAATTCAATAATCAAGGACTGAGAGCGAACAAAACAAGGGAAAGGATTTCAAATTGAAGTTAAATAAGATTCTCAAGGGTCGTCCCAGGAATCTTTCAAGAAATCCTAACTGTGATTGAGTACCCTTAAAATATATCATAATCCTACTGCAGGCTGTAGTGATACTCTAGTTCGAATACCACTACATAAACTCGACCTGCATGGGCCACCACTAAAAACGTGTCACGACCCGCACCCTAGAATAAGGGCACGTGACGTGGGTACGTCCAGCCTACGCCGCAGTGTCGGCGGTAGAACGCTGTCCTAGGTCATAACATCTAACAGATAAGGGTAATATACAGTTATACTCCCCGAATGGGGGTGACATAACAGAAATAACTCAACCATCTAGGATAGAACAGGAATGAGATAGAAAGATAAAGATAGATAACAACCAGGAATGTAACATCACCAAGATACAAATCCAGAAAGCTAAGTGACTAAAATAAATACATCTCAGAATATCTCAAGTCTAAAACAGTAATCCTAAAATAGTAAGGCAATCCTAAACTAATGGAAGTAACATCAACTGCCAGCAGGTCCAAGTCACTAGTGATGTCTAATGCTGCACCAAGAGGGATAGACACCAGAGCCTCATCATTCACTGTAAAATTTTCAACAGGTCCAGTCAGGACGGGAGCGAGTACAGTACATCTCAACAAAATCATAACCGGTTAGGAAATATAAACATGCTAGAGAGTAAGATACAGGATCTGAAGAATAATATGATAAAAGAGAGAGACTTTAAGTAAATAGCTACAATATATAAAGAACTAACAGTGCTAGTGATTCAGAGCACAAGATGGTTATGTAGACGGCACGATGTTATACACGAGTAATCTACAGAGGTTTGTACACGAGTAATCTACTGGATTGAAAACATAACCACTTCTACTCTCCCGCCTCAATCAATACACAAGGATCCAGCTACGTTATGTTATTGTACACGAAGGTCATGTGAAAACATGATTATACACGATTCACATGTTTTGTACACGAATGTAACAAATACAAGGAGTACACGATGTTTCCGATAAAGTACACGAACAGGAATACCCGATGTATCCGCTAAGGGGATAACATCGCACAACCAGATCCATATAGTACTAATCCGTGTTTCCAACGTGTCAGCATCATGTAAAGTAATCTAAAGCAGGAATATAATCCTAAACAAGATATGAAATGATCAGAGAATGTACTCGCCTGTAACCGATGAATCTGAGAGAATATAGACTGTCCGAGGAGTGGTGTCTGTCTCCTATTAGAACAACACAAGTCACTATGAGTCCAGAATGGTAATAATATGCACTACAATGCGTTCTACATGAATCTAGGTCAATCTAGGCCAAAGTCAACTCTTGGTCAACTCTGGTCAACCCTAGAAGTCAAACTAGGTCAACCAAGTCAAACCTAAGTCGAACAAGTCTACACTAGTCTAGCAAATCTATTCTAGGTCTAAAAAGGCTATTCTAGGTTTTCTAGGCTAATCTAGGCAATACCATGTCAAGCCCACCAATACACACTTTGGTACATTGATTAAAATCTATAATAGAGTATATAGCCTATAGCCCTATTACCCATACCCTATGTTCACACTATAACATAACACAAAATATCCCAATATCATGACACCATATATATCATATATATATTAAAATACAAAACACATATATATAGGGAAGCTTGTATATATATATAACAAAGCTTATATATATATATATATATATATATATATATATATATATATATATATATATATATACACATAGAGAGTGAGGGAAAAACTCATGAGAACATGTGTATGTGTGTGTGTGTGTTCAGACATGAGAAATCAGTGAGGAAAATACTGTGTAATGTGGTTGTGTGTATATGATATAGCATAAGGGTGTGTTAGTGTCATGGACATGTGAGTGATATGTGAGTGAACATGGTGTCAAGGCAAAACAGTGTGACAGGGAGTAGCAGAGGGTGAGGAACACAGTGGAGAGACTGGGATCAAACACCAGGTCAGTCCAACATGATCCCAGATAAATGCAACACTGCATTCACATATTTGATTCAAAAGAAAACTCCAACAGTTCAAACAATTTAGACATTCCATTAGCCTTCATTCTCAGGTAATGGAGAATCATGGTTAAGGGGATCACAGTTTCAACAAAACATTACCCTCTCCAAAAGTCACAACTCAAATTAACAAGGGAATGAAATCTGGAACTCTGTTTGCAATCATTTCAGTTCAAAAACAGTTTACACAAATCATGAAAATTCAGTTTGCAGTCACTCATTGAAATCTATTAATGTGAACTCAGCTTAGAGCCTATTGGAAGGAAACAGTTGAATCAATGTAATGTAACTCATATTCTTGTCAATCAAAGAGAAGGAAATCGATTTAAAACAGTTTAGAATCATTCCCAGGTTATGAACACTTCAAACTCAGAAATCAAGGACAAAAGGAAGAATCAGTTCTCAACTAAACAGTGTAGTGAAACTATGCTCAGGTTTAACATTCAATTCCAGGTTTCTATGATATCCAACATTTCAATATAATACAAGGAAATCAATTTATCAAGTAACATTATGGTTTAATTTCATTCTCAGGTTTTGTTCTCGAAATAAAGGGAATACTCAGGTTTGTGTTCATTCCATTTCAGGTTTTAAAACCAAAACTCAGTTTAATAGATAACTGGAAATGCATCCTATATCAACAGTAAACTAATTTAAATGCCAGGACAAAAAGGAAAGTTCATTTTAGGTAAAGAAGGGACTGGGAATCAAACTCAGTTAGCAAAACAAACCAAACTCAGGTTTTAAGAGCTGAACACAACTAAATCATTATACAATCTAAAACATACCATATCAGGTTTAAACAAAAATCATTCAAACAATCTCAGGTTTTAAAAAAAAACTCAGTTCAATAGTTGAAAGGAAAGGAATCAATCCCAGTTTCAGATTAGGAATTAATATTAGTTAGCCTATTGAATCAATACAATGAACTCATGCTCTTGAAAAGAAAAGAAAGGAAAATCAGTTTAATAAACAACCAAGCCTCCTTAGACTTCAGAAATTTGAATGAATGAGAAATTCAAGTTATACAATGAACTTTCACAGTCCAACTTCATTTCCAGGTAACAAAGAGAACAATCTGGACAACAGTTATATTCACAGGTTTAACAATCAACTTAACTAATGCTGAATCTCAACACAAGGCAATGAACAAAGGAAATCGGTTCACAATAACACCACCCACAGGATTTAATCCTAGGTTTACAAATGAACAGTGCAAAAAAAAAACAATTCTCCATAACAAATGACAGTGGCATCTCAGGTTATGTGAAGACTGGGAAAAACATGGGAAGTAATAACAAGTGTCATACAGTTAAGATTCAAATTTAAAACTAAAATCCTATTCTACACCTTCCAAAGCCTTCATGAATTCAAATGTTCAACAATAATTCGAAATGAGCTCAAAGCACAACAAGGGTTCAACAGTCCTCTATACTGATAAATCTCAGACATTTAACAACCCCAAAATCAGTTCAGTAGAAAAGTACATTCTCAGCTATTGACAGTTCAAAATTAGAGGGCTGACATCTCAGGTTAATTGTTTCAGGAAAAAAAAGACAACAACAATGCACACAGGAACCTTCACAACCAATGCCTTAATCCCACATACAATCCAAAGCTCGAGTGAAAATTACTTAGCTAATATAATATGTAACATGTAGGAATCAATGACAATGAAAAAAAATAACATAAAGAGGATTAAAACTGTTTGGGAAATCACAGTTTCAGAACATGTATCAGAGTGCGCTGTTCTTCCAATGATTCGAACCAAAACAAAAATCTAAAACCCAAACAATGTGTAACATGGTGTAACAAGGATTTAAACATGATATTTAGAATCTAGCTAAACATTTAGACATAATTTAAAACATTAAAAATTGATTTAAACCAACAGAACAACACACAGTACAGGCACGCACACACAGCTTCCCAGTGCACCCTGAATACCGTGTCCGACACGACACGAGGACTCGTGAAACTTTGCGAGCCTCGTGTCAGTCATCGTCCCTATCCCTATACCAAATTTCACATGTCCACGTGGAGAAACGAGTGCGCAATAGCCCCCGAGCAGCAGGGCACGCACTGTGCCCGCGCGCTCGCACCCGCACTCTCGTGTCCCGTGTTCCCCACGACTCGATACGACACGAATAACAGCACACGACACAAGGAATCCCTAGACGACACCTAGGGCTAGCTTCCTATTCAAATGGATTTCAAAATCTCACACGAAATGCCCATTGGGGCAATTCATCAAACACTCAGTGATACACACTGATACGTGTCCAGAATGGACAAGAAATGACACAAAAACTTGGGAAACCCTATTCCTATAGTTAGGCTAGGGTTAGGGCATTCCTAAAATGATTTTTGACAGAATTTAAAGGCATTAAATAGGATTATACCTATAGGTGTTCAAACCCCCAAAAAGCTCCAAAGAGAAGGATCTTTCAAACCACCAAAAGCTCTCCAAATTGTTTGCTCCCTGTCAAAACTTATTTCCAATAGCAAGAACACAATATTTAGAGCCTATTGGAATTTGTTTGAAGGAAAAAGGACTTGAAATGAATTTAATAGGAATTTATGAAGATGGAACTTACCTCTTTCTAAAAACTTGATAAACCCTAAGAGAGAGGCTAGCCCTAATCCCTAGGAGAGTATTTATAGAAGGGGGGCTGTCTTGTGGCTGGCCATAGGGTTTAGATCTAGGGTTGCCAAGTTGGTTGAGTCCTAATTAGTTTAAGTCATGATTATGACTTGTGACTTCACAAGCCATTCTTAGACTAAACTAATTCCTAATTTCACCAAATTAATCCCAATGAGTTCATCCTCATGAACTTAAGTCAACCTAGGTTCTCAAATCCTAATCTCTTAGTCAAGACGTAGGTTAGCCACTAGGTTAGTCTATAAGGTCAACTTAAGTCAAAGTCTCTAAAACACCAAAAACAATTATTCTAAAAATCACTCAAAAATCACAATAATTATAAATAATAATAATAATTCAATTTAAATTCTAAAATTTTAAAAATGACCAAAATACTCTCATTTGGAAAACTGGGTGTTACAATCCTACCCACCTTAGAAAAATTTCGTCCTCGAAATTAAAATAATCGTACCCCTCCTAGGTCAAACCCCCACAAACAAAGTCTCAGAAACCTATTTAAATCATCCAGTTGGAAAATGTAACCTATGGGATCATGGCATGTAATATCAGTTTGGGGTCTCATCTAGTTACACCAACATGCTACAGTACTAGGCAATCACAACGTATCAAAACATACAACAATATGGTAGAGAGTATAAATTTCAAAGACTGGCTAAGATATAGGTCAAGGACTCACCTCCAACTAGGTCTGGTGGCTGGAACTCCCTCCCGAAGGCGGAGTCCTGGCTGGGATAAGTGCAGCAGGACAGTCTCGCAGCCTGTGTGCAGCTGACCCACACAACAGGCACACTCCTCTTCTCTTCCTACAGATGCCCCACACATGTCCAGGCTTTTTACAGAAGGTGCATGTAGGCACCTTCTCAGCTGGCCTCTGCTCAACAGAAGTCTGGACTGGGTTACCTGGTCTAGGTTGATAGTCTGGGTGCTCACGGGGCTCTGGTTATACACTGCTCCTCGGCCTCTTAGAACTAGGCTCCCCTCTTGAATGTACCAAATCCCACAACAGTTGGATCCCATGACCCTGCTCATTCAGGATCTCAGTCTGAACTCTCTGTGTCTCCAACACATCCCAGAGAAGTCTGGATATCTGAGCTCCGTCAGGAAACAAACCTGCCGAGGGTATGGTATGGGGTACTGCTCCTGGAGGTAGAGGAGGAGACGGGGAAGGACTCTTGGTCTCAGATGAGACTGCCACTCTCTCCTGAGTAACAGGTGGTGGAAAACTCTCTGGTAAGGATGCTGACACCTCCTCGATGGCGGAAGGTGCCACTACCCTTGGGTCAGCCTGAGGGGTCACTACCTCCTGAGCAATAGGAGGTGGAAGCACACTGTCAGTAGCTTTAGCTGCTCTCAGGCGACAGGCTCGGGTCATGGATGCCATACTGGAAATGACAAAACACAACAATCATTAAGGCTGTACAGCAGTCTACCATCCTATCTGTAAAACTGGTATTTGTCAAGAAAATAAAATAAGACAACTACCAATCATCTATAAAGGGTACTATTTAAGAAAAAAATATAACCAAAAGTTTAAGGAACGAAAGTCAATAGCATTGAATTCAATCACAATCTAATATATATAGAAGAGAGAGTGTTAGAGGGAAAAGCTAACATTATGCAAGGGTCATGTGGTTTGTGGCATATACATGAAGGTGTTATAGGAGGATTTGGGTCTCAACTATAGCTATCAAGTTACACTATTCATGGCATATTAGTTAAGCAATCTACAAGGCACAAGCTATTACTCCTAACATGCATGGCTAACCGTGTATATATGTATATCTATATGGCTACATGAACATAACATAGAGATGAAGGGTTAGGTTTTCATGGCAGTTGTGAACATTAGTGTAGAGTGTTAAGTGTACATGGGTTAAAACTTGAAATAAAGGGGTTCAATCATTCAGCTAGCTCAACATTACATATTAGATCTGAAATTGAACTACGCATTTGAAAGCAATAAAAAAAATGTTATCATGTATTCAGTTTTCAATTTTTTTGGAGAATTCGAACATCAAAACCAACTCAATGTTTACCACAACCACAACCTAACATGTAAGAGTATGAACCTAACATTATATACCTGCACACAACCATGTATACGGCTCAAAACATTACAATTTAAAACTGCAATTTGAACTAAACTCTTAGAATCCAAGGTTAAGGGTTTACTATGTACACAGTCTCAGATTTGACAATTCAACACAAAACTCAACCAAAATTTTTGAAATAAAGCCATGTATATAACATGTATGTGTAGTGATGTAAGAAAACTAATAACACGAAATTTAAATTTAAATTACGAATTTAATATGGAGAAACATAGAACTAGTCACTGATACTGCACTGTATTGGAATACTAGGATTTTGAGAACTTAACATTAATCATATTAACATGCATTTAGATAGGTTGGTAAACAAGTGTAGTATGCATACGTGTCAGGCAAGTATCTGTGTCCACTATATATATTAGGGTAATACCAGAATCAATGGCAAGAAGAAAATAATGATAAAATCTGTTCGGCATATCTGTTTTAAAAAAAAAGAACTATTTTGAAACCAGAGTTACAATATCAAATCTAAGTCAAGGTCTAGCAAAAACACCAATTCATTGTATTAGGAAGAATTTATTGCAAGAAGTTACACAAGGTTATAGTAACAGCTAGGCCACTCCTACTCATACTCCTACTCCTAAGTTATTTGATGATGGGGTACAATTATACAACAGAATGGTACGATAGAGATGATATTTTTAAAACCTTCTCAAGATACAATCTGATAATCATATGCGTCTGTCCAAAATCATGTTACTCAGAGTCCTCGCCATGCCAGTAAGCAAGACTGCGAATAACGATAGATTCCATAACTAGGGTATGCACCTCTACAATCATGTCGTCTGGAAATCTCGCTATGCCGACTAGTATAGCTGCGAGAAGTTCCAAATCTCATAACCAAGATACGTACATCCGAAGCCAGGTCTCCATGTTTCCGCCACGCCAGCTAATATGGCTGCGATAAACTACAGGTTCCATAATCATGTAGACGTCTTACCATCCCTGTATTCCCGTCAATATATGTTATCAGAAAATATCTTAACTCAGGCTATAAAATTCATCTCGATAGGAAAAATCAAAATCAACAACGATCCAACAAAAATCAAATTCAATAATCAAGGAGTAAGAGCGAACAAAACAAGGGAAAGGATTTCAAATTGAAGTTAAATAAGATTCTCAAGGGTCGTCCCAGGAATCTTTCAAGGAATCATAACTGTGATTGAGTACCCTTAAAATATATCTATATCCTACTGCAGGCTGTAGTGATACTCTGGTTCGAATACCACTACATAAACTCGACCTGCATGGGCCACCACTAAAAATGTGTCACGACCCGCACCCTAGAATAAGGGCACGTGACGTAGGGTACGTCCAGCCTACGCCGCAGTGTCGGCGGTAGAACGCTGTCCTAGGTCATAACATCTAACAGATAAGGGTAATATACAGTTATACTCCCCGAATGGGGGTGACATAACAGAAATAACTCAACCACATCTAGGATAGAACATGAATGAGATAGAAAGATAAAGATAGATAACAACTAGGAATGTAACATCACCAAGATACAAATCCAGAAAGCTAAGTGACTAAAATAAATACATCTCAGAATATCTCAAGTCTAAAACAGTAATCCCAAAATAGTAAGGCAATCCTAAACTAATAGAAGTAACATCAACTGCCAGCAGGTCCAAGTCACTAGTGATGTCTAATGCTGCACCAAGAGGGATAGACACCAGAGCCTCATCATTCACTGTAAAATTTTCAACAGGTCCAGTCAGGATGGGAGCGAGTACAGTACATCTCAACAAAATCATAACCGGTTAGGAAATATAAACATGCTAGAGAGTAAGATACAGGATCTGAAGAATAATATGATAAAAGAGAGAGACTGTAAGTAAATAGCTACAATATATAGAGAACTAACAGTGCTAGTGATTCAGAGCACAAAATGGTTATGTAGACGACACTATGTTATACATGAGTAATCTACAGAGGTTTGTACACGAGTAATCTACTGGATTGAAAACATAACCACTTCTACTCTCCCCGTCCCAATCAATACACAAGGATCCAGCTACGTTATGTTATTGTACACGAAGGTCATGTAAAAATATGATTATACACGATTCACACGTTTCGTACACGAATGTAACAAATACAAGGAGTACACGATGTTCTCGATAAAGTACACGAACACGAATACCCGATGTATCCGCTAAGGGGATAACATCGCACAACCAGATCCATATAGTACTAATCCGTATTTCCAACGTGTCAGCATCATGTAAAGTAATCTAAAGCAGAAATATAATCCTAAACAAGATATGAAATGATCAGAGAATGTACTCGCCTGTAACCGATGAATCTGAGAGAATATAGACTGTCCGAGGAGTGGTGTCTGTCTCCTATTAGAACAGCACAAGTCACTATGAGTCCAGAATAGTAATAATATGCACTACAATGCGTTCTACATGAATCTAGGTCAATCTAGGCCAAAGTCAACTCTTGGTCAACTCTGGTCAACCCTAGAAGTCAAAC
This sequence comes from Iris pallida, assembly GCA_029216955.1. Taxonomy (NCBI): domain Eukaryota; kingdom Viridiplantae; phylum Streptophyta; class Magnoliopsida; order Asparagales; family Iridaceae; genus Iris; species Iris pallida. The sequence continues at coordinate 15,945,739 of JANAVB010033217.1, forward strand.
TAGGTCAACCAAGTCAAACCTAAGTCGAACAAGTCTAAACTAGTCTAGCAAATCTATTCTAGGTCTAACAAGGCTATTCTAGGTTTTCTAGGCTAATCTAGGTAATACCATGTCAAGCCCACCAATACACACTTTGGTATATTGATTAAAATCTATAATAGAGTATATAGCCTATAGCCCTATTACCCATACCCTATGTTCACACTATAACATAACACAAAATATCCCAATATCATGACACCACATATATCATATATATATTAAAATACAAAACACATATATATAGGGAAGCTTGTATATATATATAACAAAGCTTATATATATATATATATATATATATATATATATATATATATATATATATATATATATATATCATATATAGAGTGAGGGAAAAACTCATGAGAACATGTGTATGTGTGTGTGTGTGTTCAGACATAAGAAATCAGTGAGGAAAATACTGTGTAATGTGGTTGTGTTTATATGATATAGCATAAGGGTGTGTTAGTGTCATGGGCATGTGAGTGATATGTGAGTGAACATGGTGTCAAGGCAAAACAGTGTGACAGTGAGTAGCAGAGGGTGAGGAACATAGTGGAGAGACTGGGATCAAACACCAGGTCAGTCCAACATGATCCCAGGTAAATGCAACACTGCATTCACATATTTGATTCAAAAGAAAACTCCAACAGTTCAAAACAATTTAGACATTCCATTAGCCTTCATTCTCAGGTAATGGAGAATCATGGTTAAGGGGATCACAGTTTCAACAAAACATTACCCTCTCCAAAAGTCACAACTCAAATTAACAAGGGAATGAAATCTGGAACTCTGTTTGCAATCATTTCAGTTCAAAAACAGTTTACACAAATCATGAAAATTCAGTTTGCACTCACTCATTGAAATCTATTAATGTGAACTCAGCTTATAGCCTATTGGAAGGAAACAGTTGAATCAATGTAATGTAACTCATGTTCTTGTCAATCAAAGAGAAGGAAATCGATTTAAAACAGTTTAGAATCATTCCCAGGTTATGAACACTTCAAACTCAGAAATCAAGGACAAAAGGAAGAATCAGTTCTCAACTAAACAGTGTAGTGAAACTATGCTCAGGTTTAACATTCAATTCCAGGTTTCTATGATATCCAACATTTCAATATAATACAAGGAAATCAATTTATCAAGTAACATTATGGTTTAATTTCATTCTCAGGTTTTGTTCTCGAAATAAAGGGAATACTCAGGTTTGTGTTCATTCTATTTCAGGTTTTAAAACCAAAACTCAGTTTAATAGATAACTGGAAATGCATCCTATATCAACAGTAAACTAATTTAAATGCCAGGACAAAAAGGAAAGTTCATTTCAGGTAAAGAAGGGACTGGGAATCAAACTCAGTTAGCAAAACAAACCAAACTCAGGTTTTAAGAGCTGAACACAACTAAATCATTATACAATCTAAAACATACCATATCAGGTTTAAACAAAAATCATTCAAACAATCTCAGGTTTTAAAAAAAACTCTGTTCAATAGTTGAAAGGAAAGGAATCAATCCCAGTTTCAGATTAGGAATTAATATTAGTTAGCCTATTGAATCAATACAATGAACTCATGCTCTTGAAAAGAAAAGGAAGGAAAATCAGTTTAATAAACAACCAAGCCTCCTTAGACTTCAGAAATTTGAATGAATGAGAAATTCAAGTTATACAATGAACTTTCACTAGTCCAACTTCATTTCCAGGTAACAAAGAGAACAATCTGGACAACAGTTATATTCACAGGTTTAACAATCAACTTAACTAATGCTGAATCTCAACACAAGGCAATGAACAAAGGAAATCGGTTCAAATAACACCACCCACAGGATTTAATCCCAGGTTTACAAATGAACAGTGCAAAAAAAAACAATTCTCCATAACAAATGACAGTGGCATCTCAGGTTATGTGAAGACTGGGAAAAACATGGGAAGTAATAACAAGTATCATACAGTTAAGATTCAAATTTAAAACTAAAATCCCATTCTACACCTTCCAAAGCCTTCATGAATTCAAATGTTCAACAATAATTCGAAATGAGCTCAAAGCACAACAAGGGTTCAACAGTCCTCTATACTGATAAATCTCAGACATTTAACAACCCCAAAATCAGTTCAGTAAAGTACATTCTCAGCTATTGACAGTTCAAAATTAGAGGGCTGACATCTCAGGTTAATTGTTTCAGGAAAAAAAAGACAACAACAATGCACACAGGAACCTTCACAACCAATGCCTTAATCCCACATACAATCCAAAGCTCGAGTGAAAATTACTTAGCTAATATAATATGTAACATGTAGGAATCAATGACAATGAAAAAAAATAACATAAAGAGGATTAAAACTGTTTGGGAAAACACAGTTTCAGAACATGTATCAGAGTGCACTGTTCTTCCAATGATTCGAACCAAAACACAAATCTAAAACCCAAACAATGTGTAACATGGTGTAGCAAGGATTTAAACATGATATTTAGAATCTAGCTAAACATTTAGACATAATTTAAAACATTAAAAATGATTTAAACCAACAGAACAACACACAGTACACGCACGCACACACAGCTGCCCAGTGCACCCTGAATACCGTGTCCGACACGACACGAGGACTCGTGAAACTTTGCGAGCCTCGTGTCAGTCATCGCCCCTATCCCTATACCAAATTTCACGTGTCCACGTGGAGAAACGAGTGCGCAATAGCCCCCGAGCAGCAGGGCACGCACTGTGCCCGCACGCTCGCACCCGCACTCGCGTGTCCCGTGTTCCCCACGACTCGACACGACACGAATAACAGCACACGACACAAGGAATCCCTAGACGACACCTAGGGCTAGCTTCCTATTCAAATGGATTTCAAAATCTACACGAAATGCCCATTGGGCATTTCATCAAACACTCAGTGATACACACTGATACGTGTCCAGAATGGACACGAAACGACACGAAAACTTAGGAAACCCTATTCCTATAGTTAGGCTAGGGTTAGGGCATTCCTAAAATGATTTTTGACAGAATTTAAAGGCATTAAATAGGATTATACCTATAGGTGTTCAAACCCCCAAAAAGCTCCAAAGAGAAGGATCTTTCAAACCACCAAAAGCTCTCCAAATTGTTTGCTCCCTGTCAAAACTTATTTCCAACAGCAAGAACACAAATTTTAGAGCCTATTGGAATTTGTTTGAAGGAAAAAGGACTTGAAATGAATTTAGTAGGAATTTATGAAGATGGAACTTACCTCTTTCTAAAAACTTGATAAACCCTAAGAGAGAGGCTAGCCCTAATCCCTAGGAGAGTATTTATAGAAGGGGGGCTGTCATGTGGCTGGCCATAGGGTTTAGATCTAGGGTTTTGCCAAGTTGGTTGAGTCCTAATTAGTTTAAGTCATGATTATGACTTGTGACTTCACAAGCCATTCTTAGACTAAACTAATTCCTAATTTCACCAAATTAATCCCAATGAGTTCATCCTCATGAACTTAAGTCAACCTAGGTTCTCAAATCCTAATCTCTTAGTCAAGACCTAGGTTAGCCACTAGGTTAGTCTACAAGGTCAACTTAAGTAAAGTCTCTAAAACACCAAAAACAATTATTCTAAAAATCACTCAAAAATCACAATAATTTAAATAATAATAATAATTCAATTTAAATTCTAAAATTTTAAAAATGACCAAAATACCCTCATTTGGAAAATTGGGTGTTACATCTTTCGTCTTCTCCTTTACGTCTGTTACAATATTAATTATGTTGTCAAACACATTCTTCTCGATATATAAGATATCAAGGTTATGTCTGATCAGATTGGTGCTCCAATATGGCAGATTCCAGAATATACTCCTCTTCCCAGTTATGAGTACGACCAAATCTGTCACACTTGTAGCCCTTAGTAGGCTCTTCTATAACACTTGGTAAATCTTTTACCTCTTCCTATATCGTGTATCCGGGCCAACTTGGCGGTGGATTAGCCTTCTTCACAATGTCGGCATGAAAAGCATTTATGTTCCTCCGGTACGGATATCCTTCGGCAGCAATTGTCGATGACAAACGAAGAAGCACAATTTGCCTCCATATTTCAAACAGAAAGACTTAGTACGGTCCATGCAATACAGACATGAAAGACGGCTATGAGTGCTCTATTCCGATAATATTTCATAGGCCGAAAAGTCGTTGATGGTCCACATAAGTGCTCCCCGCATCTGAAAATTCTACTGTCTAGAAACATCGTATGTGTTGGCACCTACTTCCTACACTGATTCAACTCATCTATCAAAGACAGTAAATATGCGTCGATGTTCTTCTTCGGATTGTTCGAACTCAGGATAGTAACGGGTAGGACATATACAGAGTCTTCATGCACATCCAAGGTAGATTGTACGGAGTGACGATCACAGGCCAACAAGAATATTGGGAGCCCAAAAGTTCGAATGGGATAAAACCGTCAGAGGAGAGCCCCAATCTAACATTACAAGGATCCAAAGCAAAATATGGATACTCTCGATCAAAGTGCTTCCATGTTTCTCCATCGGATGGGTGATCCAATACTCCTTCGATCTGTTTTCGCCCGTGCCAACTCATGTTTTCTGCAATCTCCTTCACCATAAACCACCTTTACAACCGCGACGTCAACAACAAGTCGTACATCGAATCGGTAGGCTTCCTTGCACCGACAGACCTTCCTCTATCGGTGCCCTTATAGCGATCAACACCACAGAATCTGCACGCGTCTTCATCTTTGTCGTCTTTGTAATATAACATGCACCCGTTTTGACATGCATCGATTTTTTTCGTATCCTATCCAGAACGATCTCACCATCCTCTTAGATCGGTAGAAGTCTTTAGGCAACTTAGCACCCTCTGGCAAGATCTCTATAGTAAACTCCATCAGTCGATAGTAGCATTCTTGTGACATATTAAAATTGGATTTGATGCGTAACAATCTTGTAACCATCTCCAACGGTGAATGATCCTCACAACCAGGATATAATAGAGTCCTTACATTCTTCAGCAACTCCATGAACTTCATAGCATCGACATTCGGTGCCTATTCAACTGCATCATGATTATCTGAATCGAAACTAGGCCCCTACGCGTCAAACACCATGTTGACCCACCCATCACCGTATGCATCGTGGTTGTGAACATCCAAATAAGGCTCCGACTCTGATGTTAAAAAATAAGTTCTCCGTGCGTAGTCCACTGATAGTAATTCGGCATGAAATCCTTCAAGTACAAATGATATGTGACTTCCACTTAGGGATGATATTTCAAGTTGTGACATCTCACACACGGACACTTAATTTTTGTACCGTCCATGTACTGAGGGAATGCCTTGGCGAGCTACAGGAACTGTTGTACACCTTCTATGAATTCATCCCACACCGCACATGTCATCAGAATGATGGTTGTACATCCATGAATGATGCCGTAGGTAGTCATTCATATCCATTTTTAGATACTTTTTTAATATAGATACATGCACATCGTTCAAAGGCTTGCGAAGTAATAGTATGAAGACATGATTTCAAACTTAGAAGACATGTGGATAATTTTAATTTTAACTATTCCAAAACTAGCTGCTTCTCTAAATTTATCTTGATACTAATATATTCATCTCACACTAATACCTACTCTCACACACTTGGCCTACTAGCATATGACACCCATATTTCCAGTTATTGATTGACACAGTTACTAGCCAACATGGTATCAGACTTCTCGCTAACTGCTAACCCTACCTGAACTCAAACCCTATACTCAATTGATACCACTAACCCCTCCACTATATCACTAACCACTCACACCCCTCTTCACACAACACACTCATAAATCTCACTACACATGAACATCCTTAATACACAACACATATAACACAACACATAGAACATCCTCATTGGCCTCCATGTGCCCGAGCACAATCACCCTCATCATACACCTCTATCAACCACACACAAATCATATATATATATATATATATATAATATATATATATATTGATAGAGGTGTGTGATATATATAATATATAAAAATATAGAATATATATAATATATAATATATATATATATAATATATATATATTGAAAAATGAGGACTTTTATTGATGTATCAGGCGCAAAATGTCGAAGCCTATACAAGTAAGCGCGCCAACGCCGCCAAACAGAGAGCAACAACAGACTGAAATCAGAAGGAATAAAATGGAGCCACAAACAAGGATACATCAAGGCCTACCAAAACCGGGCCGATGCGTGGGTGCCGCGATGCCTACGTTTGAGAATTTGTCGTCGGACCTCTCGAGTAAGCTGATCGGCAGAGTATTGTCGACCTTCATACCTGAATTTGTTTCGGTTCTTCCAGAGGACCCAAATGCCGGCGACTGCGGCGATCTGGTGATACTGAGAGTCACCCCAGTTGAGCAAGAGATCGTTGAAGTCCCTGGGCCAGTATCTCTTTCTACAGCGGTGCTCAAGGTCACGCCAAATCCGACTAGCAAGATCTCCGAGAGCAGGATGTGATCGGCAGTTTCTGGCTTATGTGAAGGGCAGCAGTGACATCTGGAAGCGATGCTATACCTATTGTTGGTAAGGGAGTCGTCAGTCGAAAGCTTCTTGCGCTGAGCTCTCATATCATGAATGACCACTTTATGGGAATGCAAGGATGCCAATAGGGACCGATCTGGGTGGTTAATGCATCGCCACCCCTGATCTCTCGTCTGCTGAGGCCATGGTAAGAGATCCGTCAGCAGTGTGGCCTAAATCAAGGCGTCGGAGGGGGGGTCGCTGATCCGGATATTTGTGGTTGTGAGGTCGTTCTCCGCCTTAGGCCGAAGCCACGCTCTAATCCGCTCCCATCTCCACCCTACAGCGGGGTTCCACAAATCCTGAATCGTGCAGTTAGGGGGGGCGTTAGTAGACGGACGATAGATCGCGTTGCCAATCTAACGTTCGTAATAAGGGGACGAGTAGCCGCTGCCAATACGCAAGCTGATAAAGGGTTCAGCGAGCTGCCGTCCGTGAAGTATACTGCGCCAGGATGCGGATGAGCGGTTATTGGCCGTTGCTATGACTGGGTGGGAGTGTTGGAAGTATCTAGCTTCCATGAACCGCGTCCAGATAGATCGGTGAGATCTGATCTTCCACCACAATATATATATATATATATATATATATATATATATATATATATATATAAAATAACCTCTTATATACAGATACTAATAACCCAAGTCGTGTCTCGGCTTTGAAGTGTCATTCCCGTGTCCATGTATACGACTCTCCTTGAGTCGAGATCTGCATCATATTGTATACGATGCCGATACACAAGGTTGTGTCCAAACTCAGATAGCTAACTAGAAGAGAGATAAGGTTAGGGTTAAGGTTATGGTCTGTGTCATGTCCCATGTCGTGTCAGTGTATGTGTTTGTGTCGTATTCGTGTCTGTGTCGTGTCCATATCAAATGGCTAGGAGAGATATAGGCTTACGATTTACCTGATCTTGGGGTTGACCGAGGAAGGGGATGGCCGAGAGGAGGAGGAGGTTGGCGTAGGCGGTTGAGAGGAGGAGCCTGGAAAGGAGGTGGAGCCCATAGAGGATGAGGAGCTCACGGTAGAGGAGGAGGGGGTCGGTGGAGGAGGAGCCCAGAGAGGAGGAGAATCCCAAGAGGAGGAGGACTCGCAGCAGTGGAGGAGGAGGAGAGGATCTGGTGGAGACGAAGAAGCTCGCAGTGGAGGAGGAGGAGGGGGGTCGACGTAGGATTACGGTCGGCAGTGGCGATCGTTGGCGTGGGGAAGTTCTAAAAATTTTAGAAAATTTTGGAGTGAGAATGGGAGAAAGGAAAACCCGATCGGGATATTGGAAATAAATTAGCGACGTCTGACACTTACGTCGCTAAAAGTTGCTATATTTTAATAAATTAGCGACGTTTGACCCTTACGTCGCTAAACGTCGCTAATCATAAAAATATAGCGACATTCACCGACTATTCTGCGACGCCAGATTTTATTATACTAAATATAGCCGCAATATGTTGTCGATAGTCGCTAACAGTGACGTATTGTGATATTTTATATATATGTCGATAATTTCTAAAATATTAGCAAAATTTTATTCAGGAGTCGCTAATTGTGTCGCTGATATACTTATTTTGGTAATGGTTGATTGAATGAGGCGAGAGAAAGCTGTAACGCCCCAGTCCCAAAATAAGTAGGACCAAGCACGTCGTCATACTAGCTGCATACATACGAAGTATATGGAGCCCTCGTATGTATGCATAAGCTATAAAGTGCAGTAAACCAAGACACACTAAATCTCATCCACAAATATAAAGGAATAATAATAAAAATCAACTTTGAATTATTATGTACACTTGTTGGGTGGAGACAAATCTACTACCAACTATTAAATGAAAAGAAATAGGTATACATGAAGGAAATAATCAAGCGAAGCGATGAGCGATCCAAGAGCATGCTATCTAAGAAGCAAGAGAGTAAATCATGTTCTTGGCTAGAGCACCTGCGGAAAGTCACAAAACACACCTGGAGAATTCACCAGGTCCTCAGAGGGACGTAACAAGATATAATAAACAACATACCATAACTGAATATAAAGTTGCTCAATAATAATCCGGATCATAACAAGGTTCAGTACCTTATCATCGAAGCAGTTAACCACACCTACGTCTAAACAAGGACAAGGTGTGGCAACTACTCCGCGATAAGATACGGTTCCAAGTCATGGTCAGGCATAAGTACATAAACCAAAGGTACCTATACCTACCGGATAACGGTCATCTAACCACTCTAAGTGTAATGCGATCGAGAATAGTACATGGTCGTATAACCTCCAAGTCAAGTCAAGATAAATAAGCAGGACCTCAGTAGCGAGTCTCCATACTATATACCATTCCTCAGTATCGAACGAGTCTACAGTATATAGTCTACCTATCGTTCCTCAGTAGTGAGCGAGTCTACGATAGATAGGGAGGAGGTCAACGCCCAGTTGTATTCTTCTCACCCAATGATCTAACTCTAATGACCACTAGTCTTTTATCATGCAATCCTAGTAGTAGTCATGGCCTAACGCTCGTTCAATATGTATCGCTGGCCACTCAGTACATACGTCGGAGATCTATATGCGACTCGTGAATCGTGGAATACAAGTGTCAAGGCCAATGAATGCAGGAGGTCTCTTCCTTCTAGGTCAAGTGTGCATACAAATAAAATAAATAAGGAAAGACAAAACTTAAACAGTAAAATTTCATCTACACATAATTGAGAAGTACAAGTTATAATTGCTAAAATAAATACTAAATAATTTAATGCATGCAATATCATCAGCAAAAATAAACAGTGATGACAAGGTATCTTGCCTGGTGGGTCGCCTGGTGTGGTGCGGTGTTCTCTGACATGTCCCAATAGTTCAATAGCCATGGTCGATGTAATAGTCCAAAATTGCGAGAAAATAGGAACATGGGATTAGTCATGATCAACGACGATAATAGGAGAAATTTAGGAGTAACTGAATATGTATACTAGTTTTAGAAATTATTCCCTTATTGTTTTGAAGAATCAGTTTTTAGGCAAGAAACTCTTAAGGGTATCAAATAAAATTTCCTAGCTAAAAAGTATATTTTTATAGGTTAAAATACTTTCTAGAAAATATTTGAAATACTTAGATTTATTTTATATTTTTTGAAACTATACTTTATAATAAAAATATATTTTGGAATCCAGCAATTTTTATATAATAAAGCTATGTTTAAGTTTAACAAAGTATTACAAGAACATCTCTATAGTTAGAATCCCTATTAAATATATAGACTGTATTTTGAACACTTATATATATTTAAACCATTTACTATAATAAAAATAATTGATATATATTTTACATATATATACCCCAAGATACACAAAATATCTAACTAGTACAAACATCTAATAATAATAATATAATAATAATATAATACTAGTAAAATAGCTCTGGCTCTTAGGAAAGTGAGTGAGAGAGAGAAAAACAGCTAAGGAAGAGGGGAAGAGAGAGAGATGAGAGGGTTTTTACCAGTGTGGTCAGGCGGAGGAGTCGGCCCGAGGTGCTCGGCCAGGAAGGATACCGGTACGGGAGATGCTCGATGACGGAGGCACAGAACCGATGGGTCTCAACTGCCTGCGACGTCGCACGTGGAAGAGGTGGTCACCGGACGTCATCGGCGGCATGCGAACGGCGACCGTTAGCAAACGTGACTGGAGTTGTGATGTCGGTCTGCTGATGGTGATGGCGATGACGATGACGGTGGAACGGGTAGGAGGCATTGGCTGGGATTCTGCGATGGAGATGGTGTCCGGAAGGTGATGGACACGAAGGTGTTGTATCAGATGTGTCCGGTATGTCGGACCGAGGAGAACAATGTATATGTACTTGAAGGATATAGTGGATATGATCTGGACACGGACACGATACACAAGCTTGGATGGTTGTAGAAATTCATGGGAGAAAGAGAGGGCAAGTACCTCTCCTTTTATAGGAGGTGGGAATCCCATTAGGATAAGGATTGGGAGGATTTAAATTCCCCCATAGATAATATTAATTTAAATTAAATTCGATTTAAACTTTATTCGTTCAAATTCGAATCAAACATAGATAAAACCTTCATTTAATTCAAATTCAAATAAAATCTTTCTAATTTAAATTATCATATTTAATCAAATATTAAAATTAACAAAATCTTAAATTTCATTTTCATAATTAAATAAATATAGTAATAATTTTTCAAAAATCATGATAAATATTTAATTATTTAAAAAAGTTTTGTAATAATTATAACTCGAAATAAATTTTATGTCACTCGTACAAAATAATATATACAACAATAATTTTCTAAATTATTATTTATAACCTTTTATGATGTAAAAGTCAGTTTTGAAAATTCCAATACGACACATTAAATCAAAAATATATAAAATAACTTAAATATTTTTGTATAAAAATATATATACATCTCGCAAATTCGCTTACGACGTACAAATATGAAAACAAAAATCGCTACCATATTTATAAGTAAATAAAAATTGTAGTAAAAATTTAGGGGGTTTACATCTTAACCAACTTAAAAGAATTTCGTCCTCGAAATTTAGGAGTAATTTGGGTAAGTAGGGCAAAGAGGATGGAAAGGGTTTATTTGAATAGATTTATGAGATCTTCTTAGGACGAGAATGCAAACAAAATATTCGACGAGGAGGCGAGCGACATTTCAATGGCAATATGTCATTTGATCGACTAGAACAGAAGAAAAAAAATTCGATGGTTTCAGTTTAGATTACGATCAACCCTAACATTAATCTTATAAAAGGGCAACCTCATAAGTGGGTAATAAATTCCTTAATCCTTTGATATCATCAATATTCATGTAATCTCTCTTATCATAAATCGTTCTTTCCAAAAATTACTTTCGTTCCACCTCCCCTTAAAAATTTAACCAAAAAAAAAACAATATGGTTATAAATGTACTCTGACTTCCTCTATCTCGTCATAGGATTTCAAGTAGTCTAAAATTTTGAATTCCATAATCTCCATTATACTAGCTCACTTATATATCTTCCTAAGTTATAATTTCCTCTAAAATTAAAATTCCAAACCTTCAACCAATTTGGCCCAAGTAAAAGTTAAAATCTTCATACTACAAATTTGTATTTATTGGTCAATGTATAATGCATCCATAGGTACCAAAATAAAAGTCGTCTTTAATGTTCGATAAATCTCGAAAACTAACAGTTTACCTTCATAACTCAATCTTCTATCATCATAATTGAAAATTTCCTAAAATATTTATTAGTCTCTCTCGAAAATTTGAATTCAACAATCTCATCTTTTTGATGGTAGAAATGAAACTCTTCTTAACTTCATATTCATAATCATCTTAGAACTTAATTCTCCATACATCAAAATATAGAGGTTTCTTTCTTCAACAATTGGTTATCCTTGAAAACTAATATCATCATAACACTATATGTTATCGAAGGCAACGTCAACATTGTCTTTATCAAAAATTTGCATCCATAAATTTAATATATATTGCATGGTTCTTAAACCACCAACACTTAGAAAATTCTTCACTCGATATTTAGTTACCTCAAAACAAATTTTGAAATTCGAGAAGTCTATTTACCCTTGAGTGTTTTATCAAAACACAATAACATTCCTTACTTCATCTATTTGGATTTATCGTACATTTTTACTTATGTCCAATCTATACCTCGTAATCTCGTAATTATCTTAACCAACTATATTATTTATCCATGTTGTGGGGTTCTCTAATCTAACCTCTACTAACCCAAGAATGTCATGATCAAATTTCATTTTGCATCAGGGAATCATACAAGGAACAAGGTTGCATAAACTATGGAGGAATCATAGTGAAATATAAGCAATTAATTGGAAAGAAGAAGGGTAAGGGTTGCAATATTGAAGAGCGAAAGATGTTATGTGTCTAAGTGAATCGAGATAAGACATGAAAATAAAATGACAAGGGTTAAGCAGTCAAGATAAAATACAAGGTTAAGCATTTAAGGGATTTAGTAGATCGCAATCATATAATGGGTCGAAAAATTAAGTCGAGTTTGAGTCCTATATATAGTCAAAAGTATATCGGTACCATAGTATGGGTTATAGTTTAGTCTTTTATGACCCAAAGTCATATCATGAAAATAGAATACAAGAAGAAGTGTTTTAGTGGCACGTGATATACCTACATGAAGGTGGGCTCGTCTAGGTCTTGTATATGGAATTTATTGGAAGAAAAAAATCTATTGTTGTGCTCCAAATATCAAAGTCATGATAGGGAACACCAAATGATCAAAATAGAAAGTGGGTTCTCATGTTGTACTAATTAATGCACAGAAATGATACAGTTAAAGCACCAAATAAAGATAATTAGAAAATCTTGTAGATCAAGTTAAAATAAGTTAGGGATACGGCTTCTAGAGAAAGATAGTCTCTTAGATGATACATGGTCAAGGGAAAGATTCTAATCATTTCTATGTTTTCATTAATTTGATGGTCACGATAAAAGATCTAGATTTGAGGGAAGGTCGAGTGGGTCAAGGTTGAGATATGATCACATAGTTTAGTAGATGACTAACTATACTTGAGTATTTACTACTATCATGGCCATGGGTGATATGTCACTAATGTGGACTACTCTATCTCATCATGGCTACCTTGGTTGTCCATTATTATAAATCTAACTCCTTGAACTCGAGCCTTCACAAAAATTCTCAAAAAAATCTACCATAATTTCTATTCATTCTAAACTGTCTAACATAATCATAACTTAAAATGTAAATTCCTTTAATCAATCTAAAATAATTTTTCATCATATCATTAATTCTAATAATCCTATCAGTCGTTAACTCCCTTTTTTTAATATCCATAATCAAGGCGTTAAACTCAAAATCTAAATATCTAAATAACTTTATAATTCATAGATCATATGACACAATTTAATTCAAGAAAATATTTTACCAAAATTTATCAATCGTCCTCAAAGTTTGATCAATCGTAAATCCTACTTCAACATTTAAGAAAATTTAAGATCATTTTCAAATCAAATTTATATCCATCCAAAGATGTATAGCTATAATAATTCATATTATTTTCAAAGACCTTCAAAAATCAAATCAATTTGTTTTCTCGATCTAGCTATCCTCTTGTGTATACCACCTTGTAATATTAAAATAAAATTTTAACTATCCTTTGAAGGCGGTAATATGCTACTACCCAACTTGGAATTAGCTAATCCTTAAGATCATACTCTTAGAAAAATGTATCTATAACTCAAATAAGACCCCAATGCATACTAATTGTCAATGTAATCTTTCTAGCCATGGGTTTAACCTATGAGCATATAATAGTGTAGTCATCTTCCTAACCGATATTAAGCACGATAAGGTAAGGATTCACGGTAGAAAGGGCTCAAACAAGATTCAATCAAGTGAGGCAAATGAGAGTTCAAAATTTGGAGTCAAGAAAGAATGTCAAGTGCATGGATGAGATCCTAGACTCTAATCCTATCTGCAGGCTCATATCGGTACAATAACGTAACCGAAGTGATAAATTTGACCTGCATGGGCTACCACTAAAATATGTAACGCTCCAGTCCCAAATAAGTAGGACTAAGCACGTCGTCATGCCAGCTGCATACATACGAAGTATATGGAGCCCTCGTATGTATACATAAGCTGTAAAGTACAGTAAACCAAGACAAACTAAATCTCATCCATAAATATAAAAGATAATAATATAAAATCAACTTTGAATTGTCATGTACACTTGTTGGGCGGAGACAAATCCACTACCAACTATTAAATAAAAAGAAATAGGTATACATGAAGGAAATAATCAAGCGAAGCGATGAGCGATCCAAGAGCTGCTATCTACGAAGCAAGAGAATAAATCATGTCCTTGGCTAGAGCACCTGAGAAAAGTCACAAAACATACACCTGGAGAATTCATCAGGTCCTCAGAGGGACGTAATAAGATACAATAAACAACATGCCATAACTGAATATAAAGCTGCTCAATAATAATCATCTGAAATAGATCAAATTAGTAGATTGTGTCTCATGCATATACTTTGAAAAATGGAATAATTCAAGCAAAAAAACATGTTGATTATATCAAAATTAGGAAGCAACAAGAATAAAAATTCGTCATGGGTAGAGATGCTATTGCTGATATAATAACTTCGATAAGAAATGCGGATCATAACAAGGTTCAATACCTTATCATCGAAGCAGTTAACGACACCTACAACCAAATAAGGACAAGGTATGGCAACTACTCCGCGACAAGATACGGTTCCAAGTCTTGGTAAGGCATAAGTACATAAACGAAAGGTACCTATACCTACCGGATAACAGTCACCTAACCACTCTAAGTGCAATACGATCGAGAATAGTGCATGGTCGCATAACCTCCAAGTCAAGTCAAGATAAAATAAGTAGGACCTCAGTAGCGAGTCTCCATACTATATACCATTCCTCAGTATCGAGCGACTACAGTATATAGTCTACCTATCGTTCCTCAGTAGTGAGCGAGCAGTGCCGGACTTTAGAATTTTGATACCTGAGACGAACTCTAAAAGTGGTGCCCTCAAAACTTAATGATATCAATAATGATACAATGTTAAATATAAAAAAAAATCTTTTTCAGTTTCTCTATTAGTTGATTTTAATCTTAATATGAATAATTATGTAATCAAACTGCTAAAACATATTTTTCTAATAAATTAGTCAACCACAAATAAAGAACCAAAGATAATAAACAACAATTTATAAAAAAAATACTAATAAATTATAAAGCTCACCTTATGTAGAGGGATTGATTTCAGTAGGAATGTAGATCTTTTAGGAACTCCAGGAGCCGGCCACAGAAATTTTCTCTACAAAGAAACTACAAAAAAATAGAAACATATTTCGAGAAAAATATATATTAATAAATTACAAAAAACAAAAATTAGAACACACTAGATCATCAATATTCTAAAAAATATTACTAAATTATAAATCTCATAAAAAAAATCTATAACAACAATAAGAACACATATATACATGGTGAAGCTTAGCTATATTATACAAAAAATAAATAAAAAATAAAGATACATCACTCACCGTCAATTGTGATGGAGAGCCAGGGAGGGAGGGAAAAATAATATGAGCCCTTTTTTTGCTTTAAAAAAGGAGGAGAGCAGCTATGATATAGAACTTTGCTTTGAGCCTTTTAGTATTGGAATAAAAAGCAAAGAACTCCAAACCTTAAGTCTCCAATACTCCAGCCGGCCACCAATCTAACCTATAAAAATAAAATTACAGTAGAAAATAGTTTGGATCCGTGGGCTTTTTTTGGGTCAAGAGCCGGGTTGGGATCAACTACACTAGATTAAGCTATATAATATATTAATATTATATATATATATACTAAAAAAAAAATTGGTGCCCCCAAAAATTTTGGGCCTGAGCCCTTGCCTCATGGGCCTCATATTAAGTCCGGGCCTGCGAGCGAGTCTACGATAGATAGGGAGGAGGTCAACGCCCAGTTGTATTCTCATCACCCAATGATCTAACTCTAATGACCACTAGTCTTTTATCATGCAATCCTAGTAGTAGTCATGGCCTAACGCTCGTCCAATATGTACCGCTGGCCACTGAGTACATACGTCGGAGATCTATATGTGACTCGTGAATCATGGAATACAAGTGTTAAGGCCAATGAATGCAAGAGGTCTCTTCCTTCTAGGTCAAGTGTGCATACAAATAAAATAAAAAAGCAAAGACAAAACTTAAATAGTAAAATTTGTATCTACGCATAATTGAGAAGTACAAGTTCTAATTGCTGAAAATAAATACTAAATAATTTAATGCATGCACTATCATCAGCAAAGAAATAAACAGTGATGGCAAGGTATCTTGTCTGGTGGGTCGCCTGGTGTGGTGCGGTGTTCTCTGACATGTCCTAATAGTTCAATAGCCATGGTCGATGTAATGGTCCAAAATTGTGAGAAAATAGGAACATGGTATTAGTCACGATCAACGACGATAATAGGAGGAATTTAGGAGTAACTGAATATTAATACTAGTTTTAGAAATTATTCCCTTATTGTTTTGAAGACTAATTTTATTAGAAAATTTCAAGAATCGGTTTTTAGGCAAGAAACTCTTAAGGTTATCAAAATAAAATTTTCTAGCTAAAAAGTATATTTTTATAGGTTAAAATACTTTCTAGAAAATATTTGAAATAGTTTGGATTTATTTTATATTTTTGGAAACTATACTTTATAATAAAAATATATTTTGGAATCCAGCAATTTATTTATATAATAAAGCTATGTTTAAGTTTAACAAAGTATTACAAGAACATCTCTATAGTTAGAATCCCTATTAAATATATAGACTGTGTTAGCTCAAGAGGCTTAGGTGGAGGACTTTTCTAGTAGGCAAGTTTCGAATCCAATAACAAGCATTTACTATAATAAAAATAATTGATATATATATATTACATATATATACCCCAAGATACCCAAAATATCTAACTAGTACAAACAGCTAATAATAATAATAATAATAATAATAATAATAATAATAATAATAATAATAATAATAATAATAATAATAATAATAATAAAAGAGCTCTGGCTCTTAGGAAAGTGAGAGAGAGAAAGGAAAACAGCTAAGAAAGAGGGGAAAAGAGAGAGAATGAGAGGGGTTTTACCAGTGTGGTCGGGCGGAGGAGTCGGGCCGAGGTGCTCGGCCGGGAAGGACACCGACGCGGGAGATGCTCGATGACGGAGGCGCAGAACCGATGGGTCTCAACTGCCTGCGACGTCACATGTGGAAGTGACGTCATCGACGGCATACGGAAAGGCGACTAGCGAACGTGATAGGAGTTGTGATGTCGGGCTACTGATGGTGATGACGATGACGGTGGAACGGGTAGGGGGCATTGGCTGGGATTCTGCGATGGCGATGGTGTCCGGGAGGTGATGGACACGAAGGTGTTGTATTGGATGTGTCCGGTATGTCGGACACGAGGAGAACAATGTATATGTACTTGAAGGATATAGTGGATATGATCTGGACACGGACACGATACACAAGCTTGGATGGTTGTGGAAATTCATGGAAGAAAGAGAGGGCAAGTACCTCTCCTTTTATAGGAGGTGGAAATTCCATTAGGATAAGGATTGGGAGAATTTAAATTCTCCCATAGATAATATTATATTAAATTAAATTTGATTTAAACTTTAATCGTTCAAATCTGAATCAAACATAGGTAAAACCTTCATTTAATTCAAATTCAAATGAAATATTTTCTAATTTAAATTATCATATTTAATCAAATATTAAAATTAACAAAATCTCAAATTTCATTTTCATAATTAAATAAATATAGTAATAATTGATTTCGAAAATCACGATAAATATTTAATTATTTAAAAAAATGGTTTTGTAATAATTATAACTCGAAATAAATTTTATGTCGCTCGTACAAAATAACATATACAACAATAATTTTCTAAATTATTATTTATAACCTTTTATGATGTAAAAATCAGTTTTAAAAATTCCAATATGACGCATTAAATCAAAAATATATAAAATACCTTAAACATTTGTGTATAAAAATATATATACATCTCGCAAATTCGCTTGCGACGTACAAATACGAAATCAAAAATCGCTACAATATTTATAAGTAAATAAAAATTGTAGTAAAAATTTAGGGGGTTTACAAAAGTGGTTTTCTAACTATACATACGCGATCACCTGAAATTGCATAAGCAAAGGATTACTACTGTTCCTTTCTCTCAGAATTTAATATGAAGTGCGAAGTTCAAAGAATGCAAATAAAATCTATCAAAAATATTCTTGAAAATGTATTCATGAAAACCAATACAAAATAGACAAGTACGACATCAAAAAAGAGCAAGTAGAGGTCCCTCGAGCCTAAGCCGCAAAGTCTTTCCTTGAGATGCAATCCGCTGAATATGGGACCTGATTTCGAAGAAAACAATCCATAACGATGAAATAATCTTGATTCATTCTCTTCTGATCAATCAATACCGACAGTATTTCTTAACCGCGCTCCCTGTAAACAAGGAATGGGACACTACACCTACTATACATTAAATATGTCATACTGCTTTGTTCATCTAACATGTATTTGTAGACAAGGAGTAAGAAAGATCAAACCAGGACATGAAATAAAGAAACCATAATGAGCCAAAGAAGATTTTGTACCATAAGATTTCTCTGAACTGCCTACAACATTTTTGGAGCCTCACACTCATTGTACAAAAGAAGAAGACAAGTCAAGCCATGACTGCAGGATACATTGGTCATCTACATGTTGTTTTTGTTCTTTATTTTATAGGACCAAATGTATATCGCGTTCGTAATTGGCACTAAGAAGCTTAATCAATCTAAGTCCACTAAAAATCAGCCTAAACCCCAAACCAAAAATATTATAGAAACAGGATAACCGAACTCAGACTGAGTTCTGTCTGAACTCGATTAGGGTAAAACCTAATTCCTTTGTCATCCTCTTCCTCCAGAAGATCAGGCTCTAACGTTCGAATTTATGAACTTTAAGGGACTGAACTATGTCTTAACTCGATCCCCCTGCTAGCCTATAAAAAGACGTTGAATTGTTCACTTGAAACTCACTAATTCACTAATTCATTCTAAACATTCTTATCTATTCTGAGCATTAATCTTTCTATTACTAAGAAACCAAATCCCAACCTTCTAGTGTGCCAAAGTTGCGATATCGGTTAAAAGTCTGTTAGAGTTGCAAAGCTTGGATTTTTAAGCATTGCTCTTTATACTTGTTGTTCGAAGTAAGTAAGATCTTTATTTCAAAAACTTGTTGTTATTGAAGTTTTTGTGCCCTTCGGATCAATGCACGAGTCTGTATGAAGTTGTAAGCCTTCAGATCAAAACTTGTATTTTTACAGATAGTGGATTGGTATCGAACGAGAGTTCTCGAGACTGGATTAGTCCTCCATGAGAAAAACCTATATACATCATGGACTTTGTGTTTTCTTCTCTAAACTCTATTTATTTTCTATATACATGTGCTAATTAGTTTGATAATTTATAGTTGATAAATTGCTTTACTTTTATTAGGGTATTATTAACACACACTCTATACACTCCTCCCTCCCTCAAGAGTTGTCTAGTTGTCTTCGATTGGTACCAGAATAGGTCCTCTTTTAATAGACTTAACATCCTAAGCGTTGGACCTATGGCAACTGTTTACACTAATGGAGATGGCCAATCCATAAATAGGCTACCCTTATTTGATGGTAACTACACGTACTGAAAAACATGTATGAGCTTCTTTCTAAAGTCACTTGATCTTAATTTATGGTTATGTACAATCAATGGCTACAAAAACCCTACTGTCACCAATATTCTAACTTCCACTATAGTTGTCATGTGATAATTATATGAAGAAGGAAAAAAAATTAGCTAGCATTGATGTAAAAGCAATTAATGCATTTTATTGTGCTGTAGACACAAATGTATTCATACTACTAGTTGCACAACATCTCATAAAATTTGGAAACTGCTTGAAGAACATGCACGAAAATGAAGCTAGCAACTCGAAAGAACAAGAAAATTCTTATAATATTACAAATGTGTGCATTATGGTATTGGGACTTGAGGTGTAACACAACTCCTTATATGAAGAAGAGCTTGTATGTTACAACTGCAAGAAGACATGCCACATCAAGAAGGATTTGTAAGCACCCTATTTTTGGGAATTTTTAAAAAAAAATTTAATATGATTTTTATATTTTAAAGTATATTTTATTTTTTAATTATGGTTATATGGACACTTTACCTTAGCTTTGATTTTTGAAGTTCAACATTGACCAATTCCTTGAAATAAGTTCCATACTCGTGTTCTAGACGAGTCCACATTCAGTTTAGTATATCATGTCCCGCTCAAACATGTTCTCTTGAACTACATTTTTCTTGCACAACTTTGGGGTAAAATGACCATTTTATCCTTCGTCGTAATTTTGATGTATTTTTTCAATTTCGATTTGAGGCCCAAATCCGATCCAATATATGGTTTTGATCTATTTTAGCCTATTTTGTATATGCCAATGGTATGCCACTCAATTGAGTTCCCATGTGCTATTTATTTTCAAATGGGACACAAGTCAAAACTGTAAACATATTGGACTCAAATCGGTCACAAAAATTATACCGACCCAAAACTAGTCCAAGTAGGGTTCGTAGAGCCTATTCTAGGGTGCCCTAATCTCTTAGACCTATTTTAGATTGATTTTTATGGATTAATGTGCAGCCACATTGATTAAATCTAATTTAAATCAAATCCTATACCCACTTTCCTAATTTGGACCTAGTCAAATCTCTTTGAGATACACCTTTTATTTAAACTATCAAATCTTCTCCAAATCCTGCCAAACTAAATTTAAATGTCACCCAAATCTCCCTTCTAAATGAAATGAGCGCCATCTCTCTATTTTGTAGGGATTTTTATATTTATTCTCTTTAAAACCGAGCAAACAAGTTCCTTTCCTATATTTTTGCAGATATTTTTCCACATGTCAGAAACTCATCATCCCAACATCTTCCAACCCTCCTCCAACCTTCATCTCGACCTTAGGACACCCTCTAACATCCGGGCACCTTTTCGAGGAGCTTCATTCCCTAATTTGGTCGATATGAGACGCGGAAGGCACCCGAAGTCGACCGAACTTGTGCTGAATTCATCCAAATAGGTATGCTATTTTGTATATAGAGTTTCATAAACTTTCCAACCTCATCTTTTCATGAAACTAAAACAAATGAAAATATCTGTGTCTATTTTCATTTCCAAGCATCCATCCACACAGTACTAAACAACTTGTCCGTGGCGTCAATTTTACGATAAGGTACCAAAACATACCAGATCTGTTGCGATTGGATTTTCGTCTATTTATTTTCAGATTCGATATTCCTAATATTTTTTATAATAAACTAGACATCAAGAGTTTTCCAACACATATCTTTTTGATGATTTTTGAGTTTGTTTATTATTTATTACAATTCTTGACATTTGCCGTAACACTCTAACTCCAAAAATTATGTGTTCTTTGTATCCAAAAGCCTTGATTCTTCATATACCTTTACTAAAATACTTGTTGTACAAGGTTTAAAGATAAAAAATATTACTTTAAATAATTTTAATAATTTTCCTAGAATTTAATATTTTTAATTATTTATTGTTTCGGGACTCAATTAGTAGGCCAAATAAGGTATTAACGATGTAGTTTCAACATGAGACTATTGTGATTGAGTTTTCACCAATAAAATAGTATTATTAGTAATATATAAATATTTTCTAGAATTAAATTATTATTTTATGTTAGTTATAAATTATTTTTATAAGGAAGTTGGTACTATATATGTTGTATGGTGTTGTACCGACATCATGATGACTATTAGGTATATATATTAATCTAGTCTACATATGATAAGTTGTTAGAAAGTATTAGAAATAGTATATTATTATAGGTGAACTTGGAGGGAGGAACGAAGACAACGGAGTTGGTCCGGCATACACTCAGCCATCGATTACATGTAAGTACACTTTGCCAAACTTTATATTATTTACATACATTTTTTATATTGAAGTTACTTTTCTATCTGATTTGATCACATACTTCCTCTGATTCATATTACTATTACTTTCTCATTATCACTGTTATTTTTTTGTTATACGTGTACGTAGAATTTTTTATATGTTTTTCTATTTTTGCTTGTCATATTAGATTTTTGTGTTCTTGTATATTTCTTAAGATTGTCATTGTCCAATACCATGTTACTATGTGCTTGATTGACTTGACCGGATCTTGTGTTCTCTTAGGAGAGGAGATTGATACTAGGATTGGCTTAATTGACCATTCTCGATTAGAAGATACTTGCATTGATCTACAATTGAGATATACTTTAGATTAGGAGTATCTTTCATTGTACTACAGTCTATAGGATTTATTTGATTAATTTTTTGCCAAGTCTAGTATTACACTTCTCTATGACATGTCACTTCTTAGATGTCCTTTTGTACTGTTCTTGTTTTTCGTACATGTTATTTACTGCCATAGTAGACTTATATATCATGTATCTTGCTAGTCCTCCGAGGACCTAGTGATCTCTCCAGGTATTAGATAAAGTTATCAAGGTACAATACATAGATGGATGATAGTTGCTTCACCAACTTTAGGTACATTTAGTCGATGCTATTATCATACTCTTTTTTGTTTATATTTTGTCCTATATTTGACTCACGCTGTTAATATAGCCTAGTCTTTTACAAACTTCATATTTCTTCTAACTTGTTCATAATACATTTATTATTGGAGATCTATTCTAATACATTTATCTATTCTAGAATCAGTGTATTATAGTTTGATCAACCTTAGTGTACTTGATTCGTCAATTTATCAATATTTAGTAGATTGAGATATAGTTGATTTAGAACAACAAGACAGCTTATTGTTTGCCATCGAAAATACGATAAGGTTTTGTTGACTAAAACTTTGGTATTTTAATTACAAACAGAACAATATACAATATAGGACTAAGATGTAGTCCTAGGAGTACACTTTTGTTTTTATCTGGAAACTGTGTGTCGGTGGAGCGAGTGGTAATACATTGAATCCGTTGATGATCTGACTACGATCTTGAACTCTCTGAAGGTCTGGATTGCTCTCGATGCCGGAGCATTACGAGGAGAAGCGGACGTTAAGTGTCTCTTCTGGCCTCTGTGGAGGTGCTTCTCTCTAAGTATGTATGTCTATCCTTGTTTGTGTGTGTATATGTCCCCCTGTTATGAAGGAATGATCCTTCTATTTATAGATAGCAGGCTGGCTGCTCATGTGCACATATGTCGGATGTACCTGGACGTGAGAACGCCACATGGCTGATGCTGGCGGGGGCGCATGGTTGATGCACCCTGGATTGAAGTTGAATCTGCTGGACTACTGTGCTGGGCTGCTATAGAGCTGGCATGTGGCAGTCGCAGAGATTTGGTTGTTGCTGAGATCTTGGGTGGTTAGAACCAATTCTTTGAATAGAACTGAATCAAGGGACGCGTGGCGTATGCTTGTGGCTCAATGATCTTAGTTTTGGAGGAGAGTGATCTGTCGGAGTGTACCTAGGATCGGGCGCATGGAGACGACTTAGTCTATGAGTTTTAGGCATCATAGACGAGTTTGGACGCATGGCTTTTGAGGCGCATGCAGAGCTTCGCATCAGGGTACGCCTAGGATCAGGCGCAGGGGAGGCGACTTGGTCTCATGATCTCTAGGAGCCATGAGCAAGTCCAAACGCATGGCTTTTGAGGCGCATATTGTAAAACCCCTATATTTTTGGGATTTTTTTTGATATTTTATATTTCTTTGGGCTTGTTTTATACTTTCTTTTCAAAAAATTTCTTTTTAAATAAATATACGTAACTAGAAATTGTGTTAGAAGATTTTTTGTACTTTGAATAATAGTTCCTAACTTGGTACAAATATTTATCAAATTATGATTAGGAAATATTTGATAATATTAGAATTATTTTTATTATTATTTATATACGTTATTAGATGTCAAATGTTTCATTTTAATGTATTGTTTATATGAGGAAAGGCAATGAAAAGTGTTATTTACATATATAGATATAAGTTATAAATTAATTATTGAAAATTTATTTCTATATTAAATATAAAGAGGTATTAGTGTGAATAACTAATTATAATTGTATATTCAAATATAAATAAATATATATAAGCTTAATATATGAGTATATTATTGAATTTAAATTCTTTGTATAAATTTTTGCTAAATTATGTTACTAGTAAGCTTTTAAATATATGATAAAATATATGCATACATATATGTCAATAGCTTAAAATTAAGATTTAGAAAAAATTTCCTTGTAAATTATTTGTTAAACAAATAATTATTTTATTTCATATGGTCCCTAAATTACCCATGTAGCCATAATACATAGGGCAGGTGTATATAAATATATATGCCACTATCTCATGAGTTAATAAAAACTCGTGAGAATTTCAATTCTCACGAATTGAAGAACCCAGCCTCTCCCGATCTCCACCTGAACCGAAGGCTGCTCTCGAAAAAGAAAGAAGGATTTAAATCAATCCTTGTAATCGTTTAAATTCTTTATTTCTATCATATCCCAAAATCGATTCTCCACTGGACTGATTCGAAAACAAGATACAAATCGAAATTTAATTCGATTATAGGTCAGAATTGAGCGGCCGACCTATAGGGACTAGTCCGATCGGAAAGAAAGGATTTCCCTATATTTTTCTCTAAAATCGACTACCCACGCAAAACCGAAGACTTCCCTCAATCACCCCACATCCCCTCGGCAACCTGACGCATCCCTCGACCGCCTGACGTGGCCGTGCGACACCGGAGTGGACGTCGGACCGAGCTCAAAATAGGGCACCCTGTTTCCAAGTCTCGCCAGGTACTCAAGTTCCCTCCAATCTTTCTGCAATTCTACTCGATAAGTTTTTGAACTAGAAGATCCTAGGTAAAGCCAATATAGCCCCCTAGATATCCCACCAACTGGATTGGGATATAGCGCGTCGATCAGTTGGAAAAATCGATGCCAAGTCGATGAAAAACCCACTGTGTATGGACAGAATTGTGACCTCAAGTAACCCTGTTTTGAGATGATTTTCGACCAACCTAGCAAAAGTTTTGAAAATTTTTCTGAACAACAATTTAGCCAACATATAGAACTTCAATTCCCTTCTTTCAGTTTAATTTTTTATTCCCTGTATGCAAAGAATCGCGATTTCAAAGTTGAGAGGAAGTTGATTTTAAAAACAATGAAATTTTAATAAAACCAACCGATACGGCGTGCGCCCCGACAAACCGGACGACATGGTCGCGCACTATACACATTGAAAGGCACGTATGGATTTTGCCGACGTGTGGGAACTGACGGAACTCGATTTCGTTGCGCGTGCGCGACGAAATCAGTGCGTATCCGCCGAGATGCCCCCATATCGATGTTTTATAAACTTGACCATAACTTTGTGCACGTTCGTCGTATCGAGACAAAACTTACGTCAGCAGGACCGTATCATTTTTCGGGTCATGTATACAAAGTTTGGTCCGATTCTGAGAAGGTCAAACCGGAACGCCATTTTGGCGGGCCCATGACCCTCTCTAACGGGCGATTTTATGCACGGCCCGTCGGAATCAAACTTTGGATATACGGTTGGGTTTGTCTCCTCAAATTGGATCCGTAGACATATAGTTTGATGACTTTAGAGACCGTAGGTTCGGGCATACATTTTGATGCAAAACGGGCCCAACGGCGGACATCGTTTTGACCCAAAATTACGATTTTGCCCCTGTTCCAGAATTAGACTTTTGGACAAGCGTTTTTTAGGTATTTCTTTTATGTCAAATCTTTTCGTAATGTTTTTTTCAGCATCCGAGGTCGTTCGTAAAAGTTGGCTTTCAGTGCTTTCCTATTCTGACGATTTGAGTTACCGGGCGTCGCCATTCTGCACACTACCTCTAGGCAAGATACATTGCCACCAACTATTTATTTATTTTAGCTCATATTTCATGCATTATTCATTATTTTCTTTATGCAAAATAAAATATGATACATGGCACAGCTTGTTAGAACTTACTGTTCAGTTATATTTCCTGCTATGTATTATTTTCTTACACATTAAACTTAGAGTTAAGGGACCACCCTGTGTGTGTTGCATTCATAGGACTTGACACATTTGTACCACGAAGTTGTGAGTCACATATAGTACTCGGACATGCGTGATTGGCTGGCCACCGGTACGTATAAGCCGTGCGATAGGAATAACCGCTAATAGATATTGCATGCTTAGTTTGACTTAGCGGTTAATAGAGGTTTTGTGTTGTGGATACAACATAGTAGACATTAGGCGGGGAGGACAATTCCTTGGCGTATGGGCTTTGATGCACTTTTCCTTTTTTGTAACCCGTGAGCTCCACTGGAGACGCGGGTCAGCTTACCCATGATTACTGACGGCCACTGACGTTCTGCGGAACGTTATGCTCTTATTGATTGGGCCTCTGGTGCCCCAAGGGGGGACTACGCCTATCCTATTTAGCCAGGGCCGATGCGCAGGAAGGATTGTTCTTAACTACATTTTACTTAGAACGGTTAGACACTTTTATCTGTTAGATATGAGTACTTTTTGTTTGGGTACTTGTATCTGACCGTGGCTTAGAACAATAAATTGTCGCAGATTAGTTCGTCATATATTGTCCTTGTTTGGTTGTAGGTGTGGCTTACTACTTCAATGAGAAGGTATTGAACCTTGTTGGGGTCCGGATACCATATTGGATTCATAGCATGGAAAGATACGTCATCGTGAATTAGTTTACCTTCTCCTGTCCTTGTTTGGTTGGGGGGATGGTAATCTAGTTCAATAGGTGTGTATTGGACCATGTTATGATCTGATCTTACTTATTCTTATTGGGCAGTATTTATTCAGTTTATGTGGCATGTTCTTTTTGTGTCTTGTTACGTCCCTCTGAGGATCTAGTGATCTCTCCAGGTATAGGTGTGCAGGACTTTCCACAGGAGTATGGCTCCGGTGTAGACTCATCCTTCACGCTCGAGCGAGTCGTACCTTCTGATCACAGCTGTCCCTATTGGATCGAGGAGCCTATTTAGTCATCATTTCTTATTCTATTATTCTTAGAGGTTGGACTCTATTTTCTTTCAGTTTATTCTAGTGCCGGTAGTGGATTTGTCTCCGCCCGATCAACAACTATATTTTGACATTACTTTGATTTGTGAGTTACCATTTTCTTTATATTTACTGTGGATGAGATGTAGCTTTTACCTGTGACTATCTGTTATTATTATTCACAATACAGCTCATGTGCATATTCGAGATTTTCATATATTGGAGTATATCTCGTATATATGCAGCTGGCATGCTTCGTTCCTAGTCCTACGTATTTTGGGACTGGAGCGTTACATGTTTTTGTGGTGGCCCATGCAGGTCAAGATAAATTGTTTGGTTACTTTACCGTACCGAGCAAGCCTGTGTATAGGATTAGAAATTTAGGATCTCATCCACATATATGACATTCTATCTCGTCTTTATTTCGAACTCCCAACTGTCTATCTTGATTGCTTCTTTGCTTGAATTATTCTTCCGTAAACCTTTATCCCTCTTTCGTGCGTACTAGTTCGTCATGTTCCACCATGAAATCACACTACTAGTTCAACTCATATAAGTTGGGTAAGAAGCCTCACAACCTAACTTCCTTTGACTATTAACCAAGGCCTTAGACAAGAAGACAGTAGGACGACTGCATAGGCATGAATATCGGACACGACTTAGATTCTTAAGTAGTTTAAGCTATTTATATTTTCTCTCATCATTATCTTGTGTATCTGTAATTGGACTACCTTGACTAATATTGCTATTATAGCCTAGTTTTGCGAGCTTATACTCTCTTATCGAGCTTGTTCTGGACATATGTTTTATTGTGGGCACCCACGGATACATTATCTTATCAGAACTGGTGTATTGTGGTCTGATCAACCATAGTGCATTTGGTTCGCCTTTCGTATGATTCCACATGGATTGAGATATGGTTAGCTTAACATATTCGTCCTCTAGGATCTTATCCACGTGTTGTTGACATTTTAAATTCTTTATTAAACTCTTTCAATTGCTTGACTCAAAACCTATCTGAATCTATTCTAACATTGCCCTTATCTTTATGCCAGCAATATGACTCTACACAGCGGACACACCTCTAACCTAGCCATCACATCTGGTGATGCAACTTTCCCAGAAGAACAGGTTTCTCTAATGACCCCGGTGACTCTGTATCAGCTAGAGCCACAATAGAATACCACAAACCCATTGACGGTGCAACAGGAAGCCCAAGTGCCCCCAGTCAGCCAGGTTGAGCAAACTACTGCAGTACCACCAGGAGAGACTGCACCATCCCCATTGCCTCAATAGTTTGCACCACAGCTCGGACCCCAACTGCCTCCACTTCCGACTGATGCGGACCCGACCACCCAGTTTATGTATGCTATGCTACAATCTCAGTAGCAACAAATGGAACTGTTGAGACAAAGCATGATGACCTACTTAGCTAGACCTCCACCACCAGCCCCGGTACCAGATCCATCTCCAGCTCCACAACCATATCTGGGCTCCATTGCAGACTTTATCGACATGGGCCCTAAAAATTTTAAAGGTACTGAGGGTCCCTTAGAAGTTTTTGCATGGCTTATCAGCACAGAGAAATACTTGAAGGCATTCCAGTTGCCAGCACATGATTGGTTGACAGCAGTAGACTTACTCTTAGAAGACAATGCTCACCACTGGTGGAAGGCTGAAGAAAGACGACTGGGCACTGGGATCACATGGGAGGAGTTTTATGACCTCTTCTATGAGAGATTCTTCCCTATCCACGTTCGAGATGCTCTCTATGACCAGTTCCTTCATCTGAAGCAAGGGAACACATCGGTAGATGAGCACGAGGCAGAGTTCAGCTGTTTGAGTAGATTTGGTGTGACATTAATCCCGACAGAGCTGGAGAAGGCAAGGAGATTCCATCAGGGGCTTGCACCAGAACTCAAGACTTTTACTACTGCACAGTCTCGAGTCTCTCATGCAGCTGTCTTGGAGGAAACACGTACCCAGGAGCTACTTTGCAAGGAACAGCAGGCACATAGACGCCCCACACCGATAGCTGCACCAGTTAGGACGACTCAAGGTGGACCAACCAGGAGACCTATAGAACAGTACCAGCAGAGGCCCACACCCTATCAGAAGCCCACCTGTAACTACTGTGAAAAGAAGGGCCACATTCGAGAAGGATGTCGAATTCGTCTCGGCTTATGCTTGAGGTGCGGATCGGAACAACACATGATTATCGATTGCCCCGAGCCGTCGAGACAAGGAAAGTATTTACCATGGCTATGATAGACCCCCATCAGAGATTAGAGATCTGGAAGGTATTACTCCACTTCTACCATTATTCTTTATTTAAGTCATAGCTTTGCATTTGAGCAATGCATTCATCAGCTTGGTCAGGATGCATGAGAACTACATTCGACACCATTAGAAATATCATGACTATAGCAAGCTTGTAAATAGAACTCTTGGCTTCTTCGTTAGAAATCTTGAATGGCGTACCTTAAAAATCTGTGGCTCCGTCAACAACACTCGTATGCCGTAGATGTGAGGAAATTACCCAATCTCTACGTATATCATTTCGATACCTGACCGTGACTTTAATGTTTGAAGCATAACATTAGCCATTTTCTTCTAACAACCTTCATCTACATAGACTAGATGAGCCACTCTACACACATGACATACGTGTCCCACACAAACCCACCATCCTATACCCTATTTCAACTACACCACATGTATGACACATTTTTCTTATAAAAACCACTGATGTCTATTTTCGTCCTAATGGATTTCTACCGTGCAACATCGGTACATTTCCCAAAACGAACTAAATAACCATGACCCATGAAAGACTAAGAATACCCTATCTTGTAGAAAATAGTGTCAGTTTGAATTTTATTATGACTATCTCCAACCTCTTTACTGAGACCAAGTTACGAATGACTACCTGCTCTCCCTTCATATTCAGTCACACTATATTCTTCCCTTAAGATTCGATTGTTATATTTTATATTAAGTTTGATTTTAATTTCGAGGACGAAATTTTTTATAAGTTGGGCAGGATATAAAACCCCTATATTTTTGGGATTTTTTTTGATATTTTATATTTCTTTGGGCTTATTTTATACTTTCTTTTCAAAAAATTTCTTTTTAAATAAATACACGTAACTAGAATTTGTGTTAGTAGATTTTTTATACTTTGAATAATAGTTCCTAACTTGGTACAAATATTTATCAAATTATGATTTGGAAATATTTGATAATATTAGAATTATTTTTATTATTATTTATATACGTTATTAGATGTCAAATGTTTCATTTTAATGTATTGTTTATACGAGGAAAGGCAATGAAAAGTGTTATTTACATATATAGATATAAGTTATAAATTAATTATTGAAAATTTATTTCTATAGTAAATATAAAGAGGTATTAGTGTGAATAAGTAATTATAATTGTATATTCAAATATAAATGAATATATATAAGCTCAATATATGAGTATATCATTGAATTTAAATTCTTTGTATAAATTTTTGCTAAATTATGTTACTAGTAAGCTTTTAAATATATGATAAAATATATGCATACATATATGTCAATAGCTTAAAATTAAGATTTAGAAAAATTTTCCTTGTAAATTATTTGTTAAACAAATAATTATTTTATTTCATATGGTCCCTAAATTACCCATGTAGCCATAATACATAGGGCAGGTGTATATAAATATATATGCCACTATCTCATGAGTTAATGAAAACTCGTGAGAATTTCAATTCTCACGAATTGAAGAACCTAGCCTCTCCCGATCTCCACCTGAACCGAAGGTTGCTCTCGAAAAAAGAAAGAAAGAAGGATTTAAATCAATCCTTGTAATCCTTTAAATTCTTTGTTTCTATCATATTCCAAAATCGATCCTCCACCGGATTGATTCGAAAACAAGATTCAAATCAAAATTTAATTCGATTATAGGTCAGAATTGAGCGGCCGACCTATAGGGACTAGTCCGATCGGGAAGAAAGGATTTCCCTATATTTTTCTCTAAAATCGACTACCCACGTAATACCGAAGACTTCCCTTAATCACCCCACATCCCCTCGGCAACCTGACGCAGCCCTCGACTGCCTGACGCGGCCGTGCGACGTCAGAGTGGACGTCGGACTGAGCTCAAAACAGGGCACCCTATTTTCGAGCCTCGCCAGGTACTCAAGTTCCCTCCAATCTTTCTGCAATTCTACACGATAAGTTTTCGAACTAGAAGATCCTAGGTAAAGCCAATATAATCCTCTAGATATCCCACCAACTGGATTGGGATATAGCACATCGATCAGTTGGAAAAATCGACGCCAAGTCGATGAAAAACCCACCGTGTATGGACAGAATTGTGACCTCAAGTAACTCTATTTTGAGATGATTTTTGACCAACCTAGCAAAAGTGTTGGAAATTTTTCTGAACAACAATTTAGCCAACATATAGAACTTCAATTCCCTTCTTTCAGTTTAATTTTCCATTCCCTGTATGCAAAGAATCGCGATTTCAAAGTAGAGAGGAAGTTGATTTTAAAAATAATAAAATTTCAATAAAACCAACCGATACGGCGTGCGCCCTGACAAACCGGACAACGTGGTTATGCACTATATGCATCGAAAGGCGCATATGGATGTTGCCGACATGTGGGAACTGACGGAACTCGATTTTGTTGCGCGTGCGCGACGAAATCAGTGCATATCCGCCGAGATACCCCCGTATCGACGTTTTGTAAACTTGACCATAACTTTGTGCACCTTCGTCGTATCGAGACAAAACTTGCGCCATCAGGAACGTATTGTTTTTCTGGTCCTGTATGCCAAGTTTGGTCCGATTCTGAGAAGGTCAAACCGGAACGCCTTTTTGGCGGGCCCGTGACCCTCTCTAACGAGCGATTTTGTGCACGGCCTGCCAGAATCCAACTTTGGACATACGGTTGGGTTCGTCTCCTCAAACCGAATCCGTAGACATATAGTGTAATGACTTTAGAGATCGTATATTCTGGCACGTATTTCAGTGCAAAACGGGTCTAACGGCGGACATCGTTTTGATCCGAAATTATGATTTTGCCCCTGTTCCAGAATTAAACTTTTGGACAGGCATTTTCTAGGTATTTTTTTTATGCCAAATCTGTTTGTGATGTTTATTTCGGCATCCGAGGTCGTTCGTAAAAGTTGGCTTTCAGTGCTTCCCTATTCTGACGATTTGAGTTACCAGGTGTCGCCATTCTGCACAGTACCTCCAGGCAAGAGACCTTGCCACCAACTGTTTATTTATTTTAGCTCATATTTCATGCATTATTCACTATTTTCTTTATACAAAATAAACTATGATACATGGCACAACTTGTTAGAACTTACAGTTTAGTTATATTTCCTGCTATGTATTATTTTCTTACACATTAAACTTAGAGTTAAGGGACCACCCTGTGTGTGTTGCATTCATAGGCCTTGACACATTTGTACCACGAAGTTGTGAGTCACATATAGTACTCGGACATGCCTGATTGGTTGGGCACCGGTACGTATAAGTCGTGCGATAGGAATAACCACTAATAGATGTTGCATGCTTACTTTAACTTAGCGGTTAATAGAGATTTTGTGTTGTGGATACAACATAGTAGGCATTGGGCGGGGAGGACAATTTCTTAGTGTATGGGCTTCGATGCACTATCTCTTTTTTGTAACCCGTAAGCTCTGCCGGAGACGCGGGTCAGCTTACCCATGATTACTGACGGCCACTAACGTTCTGCGGAACGTTATACTCTTATTGATTGGGCCCCTGGTACCCCAAGGGGGACAATGCCGATCCTATTTAGCCAGGGCCCATGCGCAGGAAGGATTGTTCTTAACTACATTTCACTAAGAACGGTTAGGCACCTTTATCCGTTAGATATGAGTACTTTTTGTTTGGGTACTTGTATCTGACCGTGGCTTGGAACAATAACTTGTCGCAGATTAGTTCATCATATCTTGTCCTTGTTTGGTTGTAGGTATGGCTTACTACTTCGATGAGAAGGTATTGAACCTTGCTGGGGTCTGGATACCATATTGGATTCATAATATGGAAAGATACGTCATTGTGAATTAGTTTACCATCTCCTGTCCTTATTTGGTTGGGGAGATGGTAATATAGTTCAATAGGTGTGTATTGGACCATGTTATGATCTGATCTTACTTATTCTTCTTGAGCAGTATTTATTCAGTTTATGTGGCATGTTCTTTTTGTAGCTTGTTACGTCCCTCTAAGGACCTGGTGATCTCTCCAGGTATAAGTGTGCAGGACTTTCCGTAGGAGTATGGCTTCGGTGTAGACTCATCCTTCACGCTCGAGTGAGTCGTACCTTCTGATCACAGCTGTCCCTATTGGGTCGAGGAGCCTATTTAGTCATTATTTCTTATTCTATTATTCATAGAGGTTGGACTCTATTTTCTTTCAGTTTATTCTAGTGCCGGTAGTGGATTTGTTTATGCCCGATCAACAACTATATTTTGATATTACTTTGATTTGTGAGTTACCATTTTCTTTATATTTACTGTGGATGAGATATAGCTTTTACCTATGACTGTCTGTTATTATTATTCACAATACAGCTCATGTGTATATTCGAGATTTCCATATATTGGAGTATATCTCGTATATATGCAGCTGGTATGCTTTGTTTCTAGTCCTACATATTTTGGTACTGGGGCGTTACACATACATAGTTTCGCATCTATTATTTGAGATCAGAAGTAAGCCGGAAGACACACGACCACTGGGCACATACGGTCTACTGGATGTATGGCCACGAGGTGCATACAAATGATCGGTCTGCCGCATGGTATTTGTTGCCGACCCAAGGTGTAATGATGGTGCTGTCATCAGCGGTACTTTATTTTCTGTAAGGGCTGATGATTGGACATCTTCGGGAGACGTATAGCCGCCCTTTGTCCTTCAGCATTAAATGTTTGATGGAGAGGGTTGCATTGGTTAATGCCAATCTGGACGCATGGCTATGGCCCACTAGGCGCATCCATAGGGGAAAGCATGACATCGACGGCGCATCTGCCAATGTGTCGTATCCCCTTTGGTCCGCCTGCTGAGTTCTCCGAGCCGTTAATAGCTCCTTTGACTTAGCCGAATACGAGGTGACGGATGTATTTGCTATTAATGCAGATTTATTGCATGGAATTTGGAATGTTGGCCATTTGGAACTAGGGTGTAGGCTGCCCGTGCTTATAAATAGCCGCATGAGGGAAAGCTTTGCTTTTATTCTTCAAAAGATGAACTTGGCCGGAGCTCTGCCTTGGCGAACTTTCGAACTTGAGCTCTTTCCGAGGGTGAAGATGCGTTGCCCCAGTTTTCCCGTTGCTCTGAGCTTATGTGATAGTGTCTGTTGCATCCAAATATCGGGATCGTCGAGTCCCGACACAGGCCGATAGTGCCTGTTGTATCCAAAGATCAGGGCGGCTGTATTCCGTCTTTCGTTATGCTGGCAGAGCCATAGGTTGCCGAGTGTGCCTGTTGCTTCCGAAGATCGGGGCGTGGTATCGCAATCCTTGTCAAGCTCGGGGAGCTCCTCCTCCTACTATACAATGGCTGATTGGTGCTGATAAAAGAGATTGATTCGCTCTGACCATGCACGAAAATATGCATACGTTGAGATGCTAAATAATGATGCACCTGGATGAGACATCAGAGTGATGCGCCTGACAGATGATGCGCCTGGTAGATGATGCGCCTGGAAGGGAGTACGTGGCAGTTTGCTGCATCTGGCTATAGCTTTAGGATTTTTCTTCTTTATAGAAGTTCTCCTTTGTACAGCGTTTCTTTAGACATGTAATAAACTTTCATATGAAAATAAAATTTTTCTTTTGATGTCTATACTTTTGTTGTGTTCTGCTGCGCCGAGTACTTTGTTTGAACTCCCTGACGCATGTTTGAGTCTAGCCGCATAGTGTTAAGCGCATAGGAATTCTGGCCCATAGGTGCGCCTGAATTTCCATGCTTCTACAAGACCCCCTTCAAAGTTTTTAAAACTTTCTGTGCAAGTTTTGGAATACATTAAATAGGCGCATGCCCCTCGCCTAGGCGCATGGATTTTTTTGCGTATAATCGTTCTGCATGTTGCTGTGGGGAACGCTTGTTGCTAAGGCGCATATTGTTGGGACGCATGCTTCATCTGAAGAGATAATGCCTCGATCTTTAGAAAAGATTAATGATGATCTTTTGAAGATAAGCAGCCGTCGATTTTTTGAGACCCAAATCTACTGATTGCTGATGTCATGCCTAATCGGTTTACGCGCGAGGCCAAGCCTATAAATAGGCGGCTTGTAAGGAGAGAGAGTCTTCTACTTTTCTGTAAAAGTTTTCTTCTTCCTCAGAGCTCTTTTCTTCCTTCTTTTCTTTGTCATAGAAATGGCTCTCAAGACTCCCCGAGGCGGTGCTGCTAGCCGAGGAAGTGGCCAAGGCAAGGAACCCTTGGAAGTCGACATGGAGGAAGTCCCCGTCGTCAGGGCAACCCACGCTGACGTTCGCCCGGAAGTGCTCGATAGGTATTCTCTTGCCTTGGTCTTTATTGCAGTGATGTTGGGGTGACCCGACTGCAGAAGGACCGCCTCATGTTGATGTGTTTAGGCTGACGCGTGTGGACTTTTTTCCTGATGATGCGCTGAAGCCCTTTTAGCTGACATGCATGGACTTAAGTCTTGATGATGCGTCGAAGCTTCACTTGCTGACGAGCATGGAATTAGGTCCTGATGATGCGTCGAAGCTTAGGTTCTAACTATGCGCATGGGTTTTGACTCAGTTTGATGTGCCAGATTTGTTGATGTGCCTCAGATACTTGTTTTGAGCTTCTGAGTCTTTATGCTAACTTTTCTTTGACTCTGTTGCAGTATCTATGCCGAAGGCGGAGGCTCTCGTGAAGGAAGAGATACCATCTCCTCTTGTCAAACAAGAGCCAGTGACCGTTAAGGAGGAGTCGTTATCAAAGGTCGAGGTCAAAGAAGAACCGATGACCATCAAAAAATAGATAGCTCCCAAGGTTGAAGTTAAGGAGGAGCCACCGTCAGAGAGTAGCAGCATCGGGACTGACCCTCCTGTCCCTACAGAAGACCTCAACCAAATTGAGCCTTCGTATGCAAAGTGGCTGAGGGAGTGGTACATGCCTCAACGCAGCTATAATCCCTGGTTGTGAGGATTCATAGGTTGCTTTACAATCGCCATTTTTTGGAATATGAATAAAGCCAATATCCTTATTTTTTCTTAGAAACCCGAAGATGTAGTTTACTTCTTTTCGATGTCGATGTAATCTTTTACTTTCTGTTTAGCTGAAGAAAATGAAAGAACTTTCTGCTTCGTTCATTTCCTATGATTTTTGTGGACCCATTATCTATTGTGCACCTTGGTTTCTGGGTGCAGATAATAAGTTACTCACGGAGGAAACTGACACATTCACTCAGAGGTAATATGGACGTGGTAAATATGGGGTAAAAATGGTGAAGTTTTCCTACTAAGAGGTAATATGGACATGGTAGGAGTGAACTTCTGTAGGAGTTTATAGAACAACTCAGAGGTAATATGGACATGGATGTTCTATACTACAACAACACAGGGATTGTTGTGCGGAATATTTACTTAGAGGTAATGTTGACGTGGTAAACATTGCCTTTAAGCATGATCCTACACGGTGCAGGATCCTGCTTTTATGAGGTGTAGAGAAGCAACTCAGAGGCAATGTGGACGTGGTTGTTCCTCTACTGGGGATAGAATACAACGAAACAGCTGGGTTCCAGAAGCATATGATTTGTCAAGAGAAAGGATGTGATCTTGGTTTGGTCAAGTTCACCAGTCCTCTCTCTAGGGAGAGGCAGTACGTTCTTGATGGAGGTCAAGAATAGTAGTTTTTCAGGAACTTGTCGTTGATAGGCATCATAAACAAGTCCCCATTAGCTTGAGCGATACGATAAGCACTGTTTGAGTATACCGTCTCTATGATGAAGGGTCCTTCCCATTTGGGTTTGAACTTTTTCGGTATTTTGTGAGTCATCACCATCGGTCTCCTGACTGCCAGAACCAGGTTGCCCACTTGGAAAGTCCTCTGTCGGACTCTTTTGTTGAAAGTATGTGATATAAGGGCTTGATAAAGTTTGATGAGCTGTTGAGCCAAGAGGCATTTTTCGTCCAGTGCTTCCAACTCTTGCAGACGTTGACGTTGATTGTCCTCTTTTGTCAACTGATTTATAATCGCCACTCGAAGTGAGGGGATTTGGATCTCCAGCAGTAGCACTGCTTCGCTCCTGTAAACCATGGAGAACGGTGTGTTGCTCGTCGGGGTCCGTACCGTTGTACGATAGGCCCAAAGGCATTCGTCGAGTTTCTCGTCCCAGTCGCGCTTTTTGGATGACACGACCTTTTTGAGTATCTTGACGATGGTCTTATTAAAAGCTTCAACCAATCCGTTTGCTGTCGGATTATAAGCGGTTGATGCCACGTTCTAAATACGGTTCTTGTCGCAGAATCTGTTGAACGCATGGCTGATGAATTACGGGTCATTGTCGTGGATAATCCTTCGAGGTAACCCAAAACGGTAGATGACGTGATGCTTGATGAAGCTGATCACTCTTGAGCTTTTTACCTCTGTGAGAGGTACTGCCTCCGTCTATTTATTGAAATAGTCGATGATTGCCAGGATAAAGTGGTATCCACTTGACGAAGGAGGGGTGATAGGCCCCACTATATCCATGCCCCAGGCTTCAAATGGCCAAGAGGCAACCGTAGGGTGTCGAGGCTCTGACGATTTATGGATGAAATCGGCGTACAACTGACAGGCACGACACTTCTTTGCATACTCGACAGCATCGGCCATCATGGTGGGCCAGTAATAGCCTATGCGTCAAAGTCGGTCCTATAGCTTAGGACCTGGTTGATGAGCTCCGTACTTTCCGTCATAAGCTTCTCGAAAAGATCAACGGCTTCTTCGTTAGATAGACATCGGAGGAGAAGTCCATCGTAGGAGCGCCGGTACAACATTTTAGAGGCTGTATCGTAATAAAAACGAAGGGAGCGCCTTTTGACTGAGACTACCTCATTCGGGTCTTCCGGGAGGATTCCGTAGACGGCAAAGTTGATAAATAGGAATCTTCAGTCTCTGACATTGATGCCAGGGTCTGTGGCCATGGCATGTGTTGTCCACATGCACAGATTATTTTTGGGGCAAGCCAAGTCCCGACCCGTCACCGTAACGAAGTGTTGAGTCCCGACGGGTGCAACCAATGAGGCTGCGAGGCCAGCCAGAGCATCAGCTTCCAAGTTTTGTAGCCACGACACATGCTCTATAAAGAATTTTGCGAAGGTTGAGATGATGTCCAATGCCGCTTTGTGATAGGGGATGAGGTCTTCATGGCGGACCTCATACTATTCTCGGATTTGATTGATGACGAGCTTTGAGTCGCCATAAGATTCGAGGTAGTCCACCTCCAACTGTCTTGCTAACTGAAGCCCCATGATGAGAGCATTGTGCTCTGCAACATTGTTGGAGCACGATTCTGAAAGAGAATAAGCGCGCTGGATGACCAGCTTGTCGGAAGAGATTAAGACCACTCCCACTCCTGCGATAATCTGGCCTTTGGGGCCTATTCTGGAAGCACCATCGAAGAACATTCGCCAGACTGGGCTTTCTTCGGCAACATTTGCTTCTTGCACCTCATCGGGGATACCTTCGTAGAGTCTGGATGATTCCGGGATCGGGTACACGGCTAGAAAGTTGGCCAATGCTTGGCCCTTGACAGCCTTTTGTGGTATGAATACCATGTCATATGGTGTCAATAATATCACCCACGTAGCCAATCGAGAGTTTAATGCTCCTGGTTTTGTCATGAAAATTGTGAGTGGGTTGACTCGGGAGATGACATAGATCGTTTGTCCCGAGACATAGTGGCGAGTCATCTGGATGGCGAATACCAAGGCTAGACACCCTTTTACCACAGGGTTGTAGCAGTGTTCGGCCCCAACCATTGTCCTGCTGAGGTAGTAAATGGCATGCTCATAGCCTACCTCGTTGTTTTGGGCCAACAAAGCGCCAAGGGAATGTTCCATTGCTCGGACATAATAAAGCAAGAATGGTTTATTTGCGACGGGTGCCACCAGGACTGGGGGAATTGTCAGATAAGCTTTGATATCGTCGAAAGCTTTCTGACATTTTTCTGTCCAGACGTAAGACACTCCCTTCTTCATAAGCTTGGTGAAGGGTTGACATTTTCCGGAAAGGTTCGCGATAAACCTGTGAATGTAGGCGAGTCGCCCTTGTAGGCCTTGAAGTTCTCTAAGGTTCTTCGGAGGGTCCATGTCAAGGATGGCTTTAGTTATTTCGGGGTCGACATGAATGCCTTTCGCAGTTATGATGAAGCCTAAGAACTTTCCACTAGAGACCCCAAAGAAGGATTTAACGGGGTTCATTTTAAGCTGATGCGCCCGCATAAGGTCGAAGACTGTCTTCAGGTCTCGTAGGTGATACCCCTTAAGACGGCTCTTGACGGCGATATCGTCAACATAGCATTCGACTGTCTTGCGAAGGTGTTGACGAAAGATGATGCTCATAGCTCATTGGTATGTGGCACCAGCATTCTTGTAAGCCCCTGTTTTTCAAATTTCATTTTAATTAGTGTTAATTAATTTTTAATGTTAATTTTAGCCTTAAAATAATTATTAGGATTTTTAGAAATTTTTCTAGAATTTTTAAATAATTTCTAAATGAGTTTTATATATTAAAAATATTAATTTGTAATTATTAGAATTGTTTTAATACAGTTTTGTAATTATTTGAATTGTTGTTATAACGGTTTGCAATTATTAAAATGTTTTAAATGGTGGAATGCAAATTCTTATTTGTATTTACCAACCGATAGGGCCTATGTATAAATACCTAAACTAGGGGGGACCTAAGTGCTAATTTCCTATTCTACCCACCCCCGACGACCGGCTGCCCCGACTGCCCGACGACCACTGCCCACCTTTCCTCCGCCATTTCCGGCTGCCCCCGACCGCCTCAACCCGTTTATTTAAACCCCCCCACTCCCCACAGTCGACCACCACTCACCCCGACCCATCTCCGCCGACCGCAGCCCCATTTCTTCCCCAAAACCCCCAGCCCTAACCCTAACTCCGACGAGCCCCCGTCCAGCCCCACCGTCGACATTCATCGCCCCCAACCGCCATCATCCGACGCACCCCGACGAGCTGAGTGCAGCACCGCCCGAGCGCCGACGTCCCGACGCCTCCTCCGCCGTCCAGAGCTATCGAAACCCCCCTTCGACGCCGGACACGTGTGTAACAGGACTCAAATCGTGTCGTGCGTGTCTCGTTTTCACGCACGAGACTCGCCAGGACACGACGAACCTAACGCTGTGCTCGGACATACGAGACTGAACTCATACGTGTCGTGCATAGCACGGACACGTGGATTCCTGTGTCCCAAACTGTCCGGACACAGGATTGATTTTATTTTTTATATATATATGTTAACTCGTTTAAACCTAAATAAAATAAACCTAAGTCCTAATCCTAACACAGAGCTCGGTCTGACCCCCTGGCCAGCCCGACCCGACTCAAAACCCGACCCAAGTGGGTCGAGTTCGAGCCCCCCTTTCACTGCTGTTATTTCTTTTCCTTTTCCTTTTTCTTTATCTTTTTTGTTTTATATATATAATTATATATATATGTATACATATTTTTGTATATAAATATATGTATTATTATATATACTATATTATGTATATATATATATGCTGTTTTCTTATATATATATATATATATATATATATATATATATATATATATATATTTTTTTTTTTTTTTAAATATATATATATATATATATATATATATATATATATATATATATATATATATATATAGATATATATATATATATATATATATATATATATATATATATATATATATATATATATACTTCATTTTTAGCACTTTATATATATATATATATATATATATATATATATATATATATATATATATATATATATATATATATATATATGTATTGTGTACACATATGTATATATGTATATATGTATATATATTTATTGTGTATATATATATTATTATATATATATATATATATATATATACAATTATATGTATATGTATACATTATTTGTATATATATATATATAAATATATTTTATGGTTAAGTATTTTCTTACATATATATATATATATATATATATATATATATATATATATATATATATATATATATATATATATATATATATATATATATATTTTTTTTTTTTTTTTTTTTTTAAAAAAAATATATATATATATATATATATATATATATATATATATATATATATATATATATATATATGTAATATTTTAACATATATATATCCGTTATGTAAATATCCCTATATTTATGTATATATATATTATTATATATGTATACCATTTTACATATGTATTTCACTATACTTAGTGTAAGTTATTTTTCTATGTAAATATACTTATCATATTTTTATAATTTTACCTTATTAAAATATTAATATTTATTTTGCACTTTTACCAATTTGTATTTTAGTGTATTTAAATTACTGCAACCATTTGGTGTCCAAGCCTAGCATGAGTTTTTGGGCCCAAATGTGTTTTCACACATTCAAGACCTGTACAAGTCATATTGGACTTGATTCATGGCCTTGGATCCTGTATTTGAACTTTGGTTCAAATTATATACTTGGACAAAATACGCAGATAATTAATTATTTAATTTCAATTGTGTGCAATGTTGTTTTTGGATTTCTAAAAATACTTAAAGTACTGTTAAAATTCTAAAAAAATAGTATTTAGATACTATGTTAATTTAGCTAATTTAGTATAATTTTTATAGTATTTAATTTACTGTTTTGCCCCTAGTTTGGCATATAAAACCAAACTCATTTTCTGTATACTTAGGAAAGCTGATTTTTATAAAATACTTGTACTGGTTAATAAATTCCAGAAAAATTATAATAAATTTCTATAATTAGCAAGGATCTTTTTGGTACTTTACTTTTAGTAAAAACTAGGTTTTTTGTCTATCTCAAAAATTGTTAGAACACAATGGTCATTTGATTTATTTATTGATTAATTACGACTTGTAGATTTTGTGTTATTTTGAGTTTTAGCCGTGTTGAACCCCACCCCTCACTAGTGTAAAGACCCTAGAAAATTAGCTAAAGTAGTGTGTCACCCCACTTTGGTCTCCTATGCTAAAATCATCATTTTGGCTAGGTGTCCAGTCACAAGTCGTGTTGCACCAATTAGTGTCCTAGTATTTTAGCTTAGTGTAAAAGCTAAGTTTATGTATTTATTTCTACAGTGATGAGTTACCGGACATCCATAGCACTTTTATCGTAGCTTGTTTTGCTTTGCTTTGCTAGAGGCAAGTACTTTCTATAAACTTTACATACTGTTACATAAATGAACTGCTAATCCAACCATGTTAAATGCTGATCCTTGGGGTAGCAAGTTAAAATGTCAATGTTGTACTTTCCATTACTACCATGCTTAGAACAGTCTTGATGTATCTTTCACATGATTAGAATATAGGTTATAGGGAAACTGATAGTAGTGTACGTGATCATGACCCCCCCTATAGTAGCGAGCGAGGTCGCATTTTATATGCATACCTTGCCGCAGGCCATTATCCCGTATTTCTGTACGGATGTACACCTATGCTTGTTAACTTGTACGTATGTACATTTTATTTACATGTACCATAGTACATTGTACATCTATTGACCGATCACGTACTTGCTACAGTTTTAAACATTACATATACATCTGTCTCTATGACATATGTGTCCTTGCCATGATAGACTATGTGATGCCATGCTTTCCAGTTATTCTTCCTATGTTCATTTCCATGTTTCATATGCTAGTTTGTTAGATTCAGTACTTGCTCCCGTCCTGACAGGATAACGTTATAGGTGTCCTTACTGAGGAGGAGTTACTCTGCGACACATATTATGGAGTTACTGCCGAGGATCCGGCTTTGCTTTACGAGGATGTCCCTGCGGGAAACCTCGCCTAGTTATCTTTTTGCTTTAGACTTTTGAGAGTAGTCATGTATTAGGCTACATATTTTGTAACTGGACATGTATCCAGTTTTACATTTCAGACTTGTCCTTTGGATATTTTACTATATGATACGACTTTTGTGTTTGGAGCATTTATGACTTTTATTCACTTATAGAACTGTTAGCACATTTAGTCTTATCCTGTTGTCTTTAGAACAGCTTACTACGTTTTATCTCAAACGTAGGCTGGGCATGACTCGGCCTGGCCCAACAATTTGGGTAGCGGGTCGTGACATGTTTTTAGTGGTGGCCCATGCAGGTCGTAATAAAATTGTTTGGTTACGTTATTGTACCAAGCATGCCTGCAATTAGGAACTTAAGGTAATTAGACAACATTAGGAATGACGCTTAGAACACCTAGAGGAATGCTAGGATTGCAACATAAGAAAAACATCACATGTTTGCTATTATAATTAGATTTTCTTGTTTATGATTGCTTACTTTAAATAAGTCCCTATAAATCCTTTTATTTTGTAATTTAGATGGTGCTTACTCGTTCATCCCAGTATGTTACACCCGAGAATGGGGCCCTCCATATCCAGTCAGCTGACCAGTTGACTGATGTACCCCCACCTCCACCTACCATATTCCCCCACTCCACAGATCCACAGACCCAGATGCCTCCACCACCTTCCACATCCCAGTCCCAGCAGGCCCCGATACTTCCACCACCCCATATCACTATACCAACCCAGGCTTCCGTCACACTCGACGGGAACCAGCTGCTCACTCTGATTCAGGGGTTCCTAACAACCCATCAGGAGCAGACTACCCTACTCTGCCAGAGCATAGAGCGTTCTGAGGGATGTTCCGTGGTCCCACCACATGTACAGCCACGGCAGAGAGCGGGGACGATCAAGGACTTCATGGGTCTGAATCCCAAGGAGTTCTCAGGGACTGAGGGCATAGTAGTAGCAGATGACTGGCTAGACTCGGTAGAGAGGAAGCTTCTGGGAGTTAGGATGCCGGATGACCTCCAGGTCGAGGCAGCGAGATTTCTGCTGATAGACTTAGCAGGAGTCTGGTTCCGAAATGAGCCGTTGTTTGCGAGGGGGAGAGCAACTTGAGATCAGTTCAAGACCCAGTTCAAGAAAAAAATTTCTCGACCACTGCTAGAGTAGCCATGGGGCTACGATTCTAGAACATCCAGCAGGGGAACCGTTCTGTTGACGAGTATACGGCAGAGTTTAGTCGCCTGAGCCGTTTCGCTCCTAGTCTGGTTGCAGATCCAGAGGAGATGACCCGTAGGTTTTGC
Source organism: Iris pallida (assembly GCA_029216955.1). Classification (NCBI taxonomy): domain Eukaryota; kingdom Viridiplantae; phylum Streptophyta; class Magnoliopsida; order Asparagales; family Iridaceae; genus Iris; species Iris pallida. The sequence goes on from JANAVB010033217.1 coordinate 15,990,436, forward strand.
CATGGTCTAGTTCTAGACATTGGCATTCTTATAGTGGCGAACGGTACGACTGACTACTACCAGAGCCTAGAGTTGGCCCGGAGCATCGAGGAGCGTCTTCTGTCTAGCAAGAGGCCGGCTTCTGTATATCATGAGGGACCGTCCAAGCGTCAGGCTTTCCAGCAGAGAGCACCGACGCCACCCCAGCAGACTTATCGTCCCCCTACATCACATCATCAGACCCCACCAGTTCGAGCCCCGGGACCCCGAGAGCAGCAGAGGGGAGCTATATGTTCTTTCTGCAGAAGACCAGGGCACGACAGCTCCATTTGCAGGAAGAGGTTGAAGCAGTGCCTAGTCTGTGGGTCTGCCACCCATCAGATTCGGGACTGCCCAGTAGCGAAGCCTAGAGGACCGCTTCCGACTCAGCAACAGAGGTTTGGATAGCATCTGCAGCAGCAGAAGGGACCTCAGGGGAAGACTTATAGCCTAGCCCTTAAGCCAGAACCGGAGCAGGTTTCGGAGCCAGATTACTTAGCAGACGTCATCACAGGTCATGTTTATTTGCATACTTTTCTAGCTGTATGTTTGTTTGATTCTGGTGCATCTCATAGCTTCCTATCATTAGAGTTTATGCATAAACACCATCTAGTAGCTACACCTACTGCGGAGATTAGTAGAGTGATGACGGGAGGAGAACCAGTGCCTATTAGATCTATCTATAGATGTTCTATTTTTATAGCCGGGAGAGAGTTCAGGGGACGAATCTTTGTGATGCCACTCCCCGGTTATGATATCATATTGGGGATGGACTGGCTTAGCTATGCCCATGCATCTATAGATTGTCATGAGGGTAGTGTTTTGTTCAGTCCCCCAGGCACAGTACCGTTCAGAGTCAGTAGGACGGGGCCGGAGATCAGCCGAGAGCCGAACTGTTGTACGACAGTCGGGGACGCAGCACCGCCACACCCTATCATTAGGGAGTTTACGGATGTATTCCCAGAGGATCTTCCAGGACTTCCGCCTGACAGAGATGTGGAGTTCACTATAGATTTGGTGCCGGGTTCATCACCAGTATCCCGGACTTGCTATAGAGTGAATCCCAAGTAGGCCATAGAGATGAAAGAGCAGATTGATGACCTATTGAAAAAGGGTTTCATTCGATCCAGTGCTTCTCCATGGGGAGCGCCAGTGCTCTTTGTGCCTAAGAAGGATGGTACAGTCCGGTTGTGTATTGACTACCGGGCCTTGAATGCCATCACCATCAAGAACAAATATCCTCTGCCCAGGATAGATGATTTGTTCGACCAGTTGAGTGGGGCGAAGGTGTTTTCCAGGATAGACTTGAGATCCGAGTACCACCAGGTGAAGGTTAGGCCAGCAGACATCCAGAAGACGGCGTTCAACACGAAGTACGGGCAGTACGAGTTTCTGGTGATGTCTTTTGGTTTCACAAATGCGCCAGCTGTCTTTATAAATTTGATGAATAAGACATTTCACCAGTATCTGGATAAGTTCGTCGTAGTGTTTATCGACGACATCCTGATATACTCGAAGACGCCGGAGGAGCATGCAGAGCACTTGCGGATAGTTTTGGGGATTCTGAGGCAGGAGAGATTGTTTGCCAAATTGCCGAAGTGCGAGTTCTTTTTAGACCGAATGGAGTTTCTCGGCCATGTAGTCACTGGAGATGGAATCTCGGTGGATCCCAGGGAGATTGCTGCAGTTGAGACATGGAAGGCTCCGACGTCAGTTTCAGAGATCAGGAGCTTTCTGGGTTTAGCAGGCTATTATAGAAAGTTCGTCCAGGACTTTGCTAGGATAGCTGAACCCATAACGAAGCTGACGCGGAAGGACGCAGAGTACATCTGGTCAGAGGACTGTCAGGCAGCATTTGAGGAGCTGAAGAGGAGGCTGACGACCGCTCCAGTTTTGACATTACCTTCAGGTTCTGGAGGTTTCACCATTTACAACGATGCTTCTGGGAAGGGGCTAGGATGTGTCCTACAGTAGCATGGGAAAGTGATTACTTATGCATCTAGGCAATTGCGGACTCATGAGAGGAATTATCCTACCTATGACCTAGAGTTAGGTGCGGTGATCTTTGCACTCAAGTTATGGAAACATTACTTATACGGAGAGCGTGTGGAGATCTTTACTGACCACAAAAGCTTGAAGTATGTGTTCACGCAGAAAGAGCTGAACATGAGGCAAAGACGATGGTTGGAGTTGATGAAAGACTTCGACATCAATTTACAGTATCACCCCGGGAAGACAAATGTGGTGGCGGATGCGCTGAGCAGGCATCCGATGGCATGGTACCTGATGATTGATCGGCATTTGCGGGAGGATCTGGAGAAGCTCGGCATCGAGCTAGTTCGGCCAGGATCGGTGATACAGATGATGGCACTTGACATCCAGTCAGGTTTGATAGAGCAGATCAGGGAGGCACAGCCTACAGATGAGAGCCTTCGCAGACTTCGAGCCCAGGCATTAGCTGGATTGCTGGATGACTTCACTATAGCAGAGGATGGATCCTTGAGGCATGGCAGCCGATTGTGCGTGCCGAAGGGAGAGCTGGTAGAGGCAGTCTTACAGGAGGCGCACCGATCGAGATATTCTATTCACCCTGGTGCTAACAAGATGTACCGTGACTTGCGGGAACATCTTTGGTGGCACGGGATGAAGAGGGATGTATCGCGTTTCATCTCGAGATGCCTAATTTACCAGCAGGTCAAGGCGGAGCGCCAGAGGCCAGCTGGTTTGTTGCAGCCGTTATCCATTCCCGAGTGGAAGTGGGAACATATTACGATGTACTTCGTTTCAGGGCTTCCTCGTTTCCAAGGAGGAAAGGATGCCATTTGGGTCATCGTAGACAGGCTGACAAAGTGTGCGCACTTCATACCCTTCAAGGTAGGGCTTTCTACCGAGAAGTTGGTGGAGCTATACATGCAGCAGATAGTTCGCCTACACGGAGTTCCGGTGAGCATCGTGTCAGACAGAGACAGCAGATTTACATTCCACTACTGGAGGAGCTTGTAGGAGGAGTTGGGTAGTAGGCTCAAGTTCAGTATGGTGTACCACCCGCAGACAGATGGGCAGTCCGAGAGGACGATACAGACACTGGAGGTATGCTGACGACCTGCGTGCTGGACTTCGGAGGATCTTGGGAGAGCCATCTGCACTTGGTAGAGTTTTCATACAACAACAGCTACCAAGCCAGTATCGGTATGTCTCCTTTCGAGGTACTATATGGACGACGATGCCGCACACCGCTCTTTTGGGATGATATTGGAGACAGAGTTATGCTTGGGCCAGAGATGATCACGGATGCAGCAGAGAAGGTCGGGATGATCAGAGACAGGCTCAGAGTAGCTCAGGATAGGCAGAAACACAGGGCTGATGCTAGTCGCAGACCGATGGAGTTTGCAGACGGTGATATGGTGCTAGTGAAGATATCACCTACTAGAGGGACGATCCGGTTCGGACGAGGAGGGAAGCTGAGCCCCAGATACATCGGGCCATTCGAGATACTTGGCAGGATCGGAGAGGTAGCTTACAGGGTTGCACTTCCACCCAACCTAGCAGGAGTTCACGATGTCTTTCACGTATCTCAGCTGAGGAGATATGTTCCAGACCCCAGTCATGTGCTAGATCATTCAGAGTTGGAGGTCGGACCGAGCCTTACAGTTTCTGAGCAGCTAGTGGAGATATTAGACAGGGAGAGAAGAGGCTGAGGAACAAGGTTATACCCCTAGTACGAGTAGCTTGGAGCCGTCACTCCCCAGGTGAATCTACATGGGAGAGGGAGTCGGACATGAGGGAGAGATACCCTTACTTGTTCGATCCAACCGCTGCGAGGGAACCACCCGTTCCCGCTTGATACCTTAGAGGTTAGTTTCGATCGCGGCCTTAGTCATTTTGTTGCATTGCTTGTTATGTTAGATTATTGTAGGGTCTTCAATCCTTGTGAATTTCGAGGACGAAATTTTTCAAGGAGGAAAGACTTGTAAGCCCCTATTTTTCAAATTTCATTTTAATTAGTGTTAATTAATTTTTAATGTTAATTTTAGCCTTAAAATAATTATTAGGATTTTTAGGAATTTTTCTAGAATTTTTAAATAATTTCTAAATGAGTTTTATATATTAAAAATATCAATTTATAATTATTAGAATTGTTTTAATACAGTTTTGTAATTATTTGAATTGTTGTTATAATGGTCTGCAATTATTAAAATGTTTTAAATGGTGGAATACAAATTCTTATTTGCATTACTAACCGATAGGGCCTATGTATAAATACCTAAACTAGGGGGGACCTAAGTGCTAATTTCCTATTCTACCCACCCTCGACGACCGGCTGCCCCGACTGCCCGACGACCACCGCCCACCTTTTCCCCGCCATTTCCGGCTGCCCCCGACTGCCTTACCCCGTCTATTTAAACCCCCTCACTCCCCACAGTCGACCACCACTCACCCCGGCCCATCTCCGTCGACCGCAGCCCCATTTCTTCCCCAAAACCCCCAGCCCTAACCCTAACTCCGGCTAGCCCCCGTCCAGCCCCACCGTCGACATTCACCGCTGTAATGCCTGTTGTTCGTATTACATATTTGGAATACGTATACGTATTTTATCTTGTATTTGTATATCTCCTTGGTTTGGCTTGGCTTGTTTACTCTCGGTTTGGGTTGGCTTGGTTCGGCCGGCCTACTGCTTGGTTCATCATGGGCCAAGGGTGGAACACCTTAGCCTATGCTTCTCCTTCATTTCCACCACAACCCCCCTACCTACCACCACCTTTGATATTTATTGCCATTTCTTCTTTCTCTCTCTCCATAATTCTCATTTACTTCTTCTTTCCCCACCATTACTCTTCTCCACCAACCAAGAACACCATAGGCAAGTGCAACTTGCTTCCACAAGAGAACTCCTTTTGATGGCTCCATTAGCTTCTCCTCATGATTCTAAACTACATTAGAACTTGTCATTTTCCATTTTGAGGCTTTAATTCTTGTAGATCTAGAGTTTGCTATTTTCGGATTTTTGGTGTTTTGATCTATCAAACTTGCTTGTTTTCAAGTTTGGATGGTTCCATGTTTTAGAAAATTTCATTCTACCCAATTTTGACCTTTAGAAAGTTGGATTCGGACTTGTTTTGACCCAGATATGGACAATTGAAGCTTAGATCCAACCTTAGAGTTCTTGCTGTTCTTGCCATTTGGAGAAGACAGTGAACAGTGAGCTAGCTTTTTAGCTTACGCCTCTGAGCTGTACGCTGCTCTTTAGCGAGCGTACGCTAGCCTTCGTACGCTGCTCTTTAGCGAGCGTACGCTAGCTTTCGTACGCTGCTCTTTGGTGAGCGTACGCTCACCTTAATACGCTGCCTGTTGGCAGTGTGTCTTGAGCGTACGCGTGCCTTGGTATGCTAGCTTAAGCGAGCAAGGCGTACGCAGTCTTGAGCGTACGCTAGCTTGAGCGTACGCTGACCTGTAGCTTGAGTGTGCCCTTGTGTACGCTGACCCTTGCGTACGCTTCCCATTGGAAGTGTATGGATCCTTTGGTACGCAGACCTGAGCGTACGCTAGCCTGAGCATAGCCTGGCTTGAGCGTAGCCTGATTACCCTTGATCTTCTATAGCCCTGTATATTGATATTTTATTAGATATTTAACGTCCATTTTATATCCTTACGCCTTTTGTCCTGAACTTGATAATCATGAATTTACTTGATATGTTTGTAATTTTGATAATTGAGCATGACGTAATAGTGACCCGTAGTGGTGCACTCCTGACATAATGACCTGACATGACCTGATAGTGGCCCGTCGTGGCGCACTCCTGACTAGTACACTTGACCGGATAACCTGACATGTTATACCTTGATAAGCTGTTGCGACGGCTACCTGGCATGACATGACCTGTATAATAACCTGGACACCGTGGGCGATTATGCTTGTATAAATAATCCAGTCCTGTCTTGCATCATGTCTAGGAGGGGACTCCTGAGTACCACGGTCAGGAGTACCTACTAAAATGGACTAAGGCTAACAACTAGAGTAATACATTAGTCATGACGAGATTTCCCAGCTACAGGCAATCCCGTTACCTGGGCGCGCTTGGGATCTGTAGGCTGCCGTCGAGTAGGGCACATTTCCAGCACACTGTCATGTGTTGCACCCTTCAAGCTACTTAAGGGTACATGCATTTCCTGGACGATGTACCCACCTGAATTCAACCCTAATCTCTCGACCTGGGTGACCTGGATGGTCTGCAGGGCTTGTGGCTGTAGAATAATCTCCCTGCATCTTGTTAGTAATTAGGCTTGTGACAACCCTAGTTAGTTAAAGTATCAAGCCGTAATTCTGGCTTGGCCGTGAAGTGATTGGATGGAGTCTAACCAGTTTAGTCTTGCCCTGATCCTGTTCCAGATTATTGAATGACCAGAATGCTTGTATTTATTTTACCCATAAATGGTGAGAATTCCAAGTTCCGTTCAGACGAAGGGTTACAACCCCGGTCCTTGTTTGGTTTACGACAACCTGGCTATCTGAATAGTTCCATGGTTATCTCGTCGTATATCATCCTGATATATTTCCTTTTATTCCAGTCCTTATTTTTACTTATATTTATATTCCTGTGCTGATTGCTGGTTTTAGTTCTTAAGTGAAGCCTCCTTTGTGGCACTTGCTCTTTCTGGGGTCTGACCCAGCTGGTTTTGTATGGCCAGATTTTGGAGCAGCTCCAGAGGATCTACCGACCTTCCAGCCAGATGGTGGCCACTAGACGGAACCCTGGCAACGAGTGGATTTTATTTTGCTCTTCCACTCTATTGTAAAAATATTCTTTTGAGACGTTTAGCCGACGAGCACCTGTTTAGCTCGATTGCACTTACTTACTGTCTGCCTACGGGCTGTAACATGATTAACAGATCCTAGGGTTGATCATGTATGACTAAACTCTTGCTAGTCCTAACATTTTGTAACGACCAACTTCATGATCAACTGAATATGTAATATTTGGGATGCCTTACTATTGTATATTTAATGATCATACATCTTGTGACTTTTACTTACTTGCTGGCGATTGAGACACTAGGCTTGTTCATGACCATAGGAGACTGTTGGCTTGTAGTAAACCCTCATGTATCTAGACAGCCGTGACCGTATAGCAAGATGGAATCCATTTCATATACGTAGCTGGCTATGTCTGCCCCCGCTCTCCAGTATTCTGGTTCTGGGGCGTGACAACCGTCCCCAACCGCCATCATCCGACGCGCCCCGACGAGCTGAGTGCAGCGCCGCCCGAGCGCCGACGTCCCGACGCCTCCTCCGCCGTCCAGAGCTATCGAAACCCTCTTTCGACGCCGGACACGTGAGTAACAGGACTCAAATTGTGTCGTGCGTGTCTCGTTTTCACGCACGAGACTCGCCAGGACACGACGAACCTAACGCTGTGCTCGGACACGCGAGACTGAACTTGTACGTGTCGTACATAGCACGGACACGTGGATTCCTGTGTCCCAAACTGTCCGGACACAGGATTGATTTTATTTTTTTTATATATATGTTAACTCGTTTAAACCTAAATAAAATAAACCTAAGTCCTAACCCTAACACAGAGCTCGGGCTGACCCCCTGGCCAGCCCGACCCGACTCAAAACCCGACCCAAGTTGGCCGAGTTCGAGCCCCCCTTTCACTGCTGTTATTTCTTTTCCTTTTCCTTTTTCTTTTTCTTTTTGTAATTATATATATAATTATATATATATATGTATACATATTTTTGTATATAAATATATGTATTATTATATATACTATATTATGTATATATATATGTTGTTTTCTTATATATATATATATATATATATATATATATATATATATATATATATATATATATATATATATATATATATATATATATATATATATATATATATATATATATATATATGTATTGTGTACACATATGTACATATGTATATATGTATATATATTTTATTGTGTATATATATTTTATATATATATATATATATATATATATATATATATATAATATACTATTATATGTATATGTATACATTATTTGTATATATATATATATATATATATATATATATATATATATATATATATATATATATATATATATATACTATTATATGTATATGTATACATTATTTGTTTGTATATATATATATATATATATATATATATATATATATATATATATATATATATATATTATATATATATATATATATATATATATTTTATGGTTAAGTATTTTCTTACATATATATATATATATATATATATATATATATATATATATTATATATATATATATATATATATATATATATATATATATATATATATATATATATATATATATATATATATATATATATATATATATATATATTTTATATATATATATATATATATATATATATATAAAATATATATAAAATATATATATATATATATATATATATATATATATATATATATATATATATATATATATATATATATATATATATATATATATATATGTAATATTTTAACATATATATATCCGTTATGTAAATATCCACATATTTATGTATATATATATTATTATATATGTATACCATTTTACATATGTATTTCACTATACTTAGTGTAAGTTATTTTTCTATGTAAATATACTTATCATATTTTTATAATTTTTCCTTATTAAAATATTAATATTTATTTTGCACTTTTTACCAATTTGTATTTTAGTGTATTTAAATTACTGCAACCATTTGGTGTTCAAGCCTAGCATGGATTTTTGAGCCCAAATGTGTTTTCACACATTCAAGACCTGTACAAGTCATATTGGACTTGATTCACGGCCTTGGGTCCTGTATTTGAACTTTGGTTCAAATTATATACATGGACAAAATACGCAGATAATTAATTACTTAATTTCAATTGTGTGCAATGTTGTTTTTGGATTTCTAAAAATACTTAAAGTACTGTTAAAATTCTAGAAAAATAGTATTTAGATACTATGTTAATTTAGCTAATTTAGTATAATTTTTATAGTATTTAATTTACTGTTTTGCCCCTAGTTTGGCATATAAAACCAAACTCATTTTCTGTATACTTAGGAAAGCTGATTTTTATAAAATACTTGTACTGGTTAATAAATTTCAGAAAAATTATAATAAATTTCTATAATTAGCAAGGATCTTTTTGGTACTTTACTTTAAGTAAAAACTAGGCTTTTTGTCTATCTCAAAAATTGTTAGAACACAATGGTCATTTGCTTTATTTATTGATTAATTACGACTTGTAGCTTTTTGTGTTATTTTGAGTTTTAGCCGTGTTGAACCCCACCCCTCACTAGTGTAAAGACCCTAGAAAGCACTACACCAAAATAGGTATTTCCTAACACAGTTTTTTATTAATTGCTAACGGTTTTTTTGCCGTTACAAATTACTAACGGTATAAAACCGTTGGAAACTTAAAAAACCTGTTAGTATAAATAGCAAAAAATAAGATTTAGCACTAGTAACATATTTTATTTATTTGTAACACTTAATAACCGTTAGGAAATTTGATCATGTGACTTGCACATGACATAAAAAAGTGTTATTAGTCTAGGAATGTGTTATTCAATCGTATTCTTATGGAAAGGGCCAATCTCGGTCCCGAGCCCTACCTCTCCCTTCGTTCTCTCCTCTCTGCCTCCACAATCTCTCCTCCTCTCCTCTCTCTCTAAGCTTCATCGACAACTTCGTGAAGCAGTCGACGGCCGAGGTACCTCCTATACATCGTCGGATATGGAAAAGTGAGCCTCGTCGTCGAGGTACCTCCCATCCGTCGTCGACTCTGGAAAAAGCGAGCCTCGTCTTCGCCTTCTCCGAGATCCTATCCATCCCCAACCTCTCAAAGGTCAAAACCCTAATTTGCACTTTCTTTGATTTGTGATTTGTTATGTTTTCAAAATGTACTAGGCTTTCAATTTCGTGTTGTGTTCGGAATGTTGACGGGACGCAATACTCATCGCCTTTCGACCTCTTCTGCTCGTTTTCTTACGGTATGTTGATCGATTACAAGATTAAAAGCATTATTACTATGTTCCTTTCAATTTTATTTCTATTGGAAGTTTTAGAAATTCATTGATCCTCAATAATTTGGGAAAAGGGTTTATTGATATTGTTGATTAATTCCTTAGTATAGTCAGCCATGTCACAGTATAATTTGAGTACGTGTGGGTGCGGTACGCATCACTTGAGGTTACGCTTAACTTGTGTGCTATTTTGGTTTATAGTTCGCTTAAGAACATGTCATTTTGTCTGGTGTATATATAGTCTATGCTGGTATAGAGAACATTAGTTGACTAGTTCTGATGTGCCATATATGTGCCCGGTTATCATAGACGTTGCTGAATCTACACTTATTGTTAGATTTTTTTTTCCTTGCCTATTGTTTGTTCTGTAAGTCATTTGTGCTTGATTTGTTAGTAAATTAGTTTATCTCGAAATTATTTTCTTCTACTACAGTAGATAAACAAAGTTTCCTTCGTATATATGTGTCTATAACAATTACTGGCTCATGTAGGGAAATAAATAATACTCTACCTTGATTTTTCATGATTACATACTATACAAATAATCTCCATATATATATACTACTTAGGTCCTCACAAATGAAGCACATATACATTAATTGAATGTTGTATGCCAATTATTGTTTAAAAGGCAAGACTATACATTCACCAGAATTTGAACCTTTTCTCCTCTATCCTATGATATTTAAAATCTTACTGTTTATTTCTAGCAATTTTCTTTGCTGATTTAAAAGATTATTTTTGGTATATATATGTATTTTTTTGTGCATAGGTACCTGTAGTTTTTGGATTGAACAACATTTTCTCATCACATGTTATCTGCCACAACAATCCTTATGTAGGGAAATGTTGTGAGTTACGATTCCTTTAAGTTATTAAGTTTATTATTATCTGCCACAACATCCATATATGCTAAGTTATGTTGTCTCTATTTGGCAGTATGTTGTCTTTGTTCATTTCTTTTTATCATCTGAGTTTGTGATGCTACGGTGATGCTGCATCTGTTTGGTTACTCTTAAGAGTTTGGGCCTTCTCTAAAAAATTAGGTATAATTCTTCTCTCAAAAATTTGGAAATGCTTGGCATGTTGACTATATTATACATGTCTTTAAAAGGGGGAGGCATACAATAGTTTTTTTTTAAAATAAAGTAAGTGAAAGTGTATCTTTACTCTTTAGTTGTACGTTGCCAATATGGAAGGTTAATAACCATGGTTTCAAAATGATAGCAGATGAATATAAACTAGAGAATATGCAAACTCTCTGTATGGCATGCCACGTTGAGACCATTATGGTACAACAGAGAATGCAAATTAGAAAGGAAAAGTGCGAAAGCACAAGTCAAGAGTACTATGAAGGACCTTGACAATTGTGATCATAGAAAAGATGTAAGTATTCAGAATTTTAAAGTTGGTCTACTTCTTAAATCAGTGCATATACTAGTAAGTTCATTTTTTCTAGAAGGCTTGTTCCTAAATTCAGTGGGTCTCTAGCAAATTTAGAGTACCTCAATCTCTCCCATGCATGTTTCAGTGGTAGTTTTCCTCAAATTGGAAAGCTCTCGAGCTAGTGCACCCTTGCAGTATCGTTAGTACGCATTGAGTGTCAATCACAATCTTCATTGGCTTATGAGACTCACTATTTTTTGTAGTACCTTACATGGGTTCAGTCAACCTCTTCATGGTATCCGTGGATCCATGACCTCAATATGCTGCTTTTTCCCTCTGTCTCGATACTGATAACACAGATAATCCTACAACAAAGACTTTATCCCAGAATTCTGGGGTCTCCGTTTTGAATGTTTTCTTCCATTCAGCTATGTTACGCGTCATGTCTGTCCTGTGTAACACGAATAGAAATCATATCCTTCGTTACAGAGCTTCAATCCATGTTCATTTAGGTCTATCTCTATAAAAGTGCTTGTGTATGTTGTCCTACAATTGTTGGTGCTAGTTTTAAGTATTTTTGGATTGAACCAAGCTTATGTTTTAGCAATGTTCGTAAGGATGAATCCTAACTCATTAAGACATGTATATTCATGTCTGTTAAGAAGTTGCTTGTTCCAACAAAGCTATTTTGGTAGTCTGCTATATTTTCCAGAATGTAAAGAAAGATATGTTCTAAACTGGGTAGAAAAATCGTTTGCTTGTTCGCCCTACAATTGATCAACCTGATTAAGTGATTATACACACAAGAGTAACAAGAAACTTCATTCATTGAATGTTAGATTCTTTTTTTTTACATTAGCAACTGTGATATTCTTTCTGACTGGCACATTGTTCGTTTCCCAGTATTGTAGTTTCTCTCATCTAAACTACTAATAACTTCCCAATAATTCGCTCATATTTATTCTCCATTTGATGTAAAATTCTGTCTAAAAGAGTAGGAACATATTCAGATGTCCTAAATCTAAGCAATAACCCCTTAGAAGTTGGCATTCCATCCTTTTTAGTATGTTGCCAGTGAAGGCAATACTGTAATGCTAGGAACTAAGGTCGCAATAATCTCAAAGTCTGCTCCCATTGATACCCATGTTGTTCCTTCAGAGAAGTCAGGTAAAGATGCTCCTCATCCACCTCCATCTGCTAAAAAAAGAGGATAACCAAAGGCTAAAGTCGAAGTAGCTGTCATGGAGTCGCCTAAAACGACTTTTGCCACTTCCAGGGTTTCTGCTTCTGAACCTCAGCTTCCTCCCAAGGAGAGGGAAAGATGCGTAAGTCTTCTAATCTGTATCATTTACATCTAACTGCATATTCTTATTCCAAAGCCATTTTTGTGTGTTTATTGTCATTCTTTTTCGTAGACTTAAGATCTTCTAGAGGTTATCACCTTAGCTCTTCTTCTAGCATTTTTTTTTCTCTCGTCTTTGGCTACTCTTTGCTCCTTGTTTGCATGGATCTTAAAGTGCATGATCAAAAAGTTATTCAATGCTTATGTATATGTAGGCAACTGAACATGCCGAACAGGTGTATGCTGGAGGCTTTACTCCTTTAATGAGCAGGTACTTCCTCAATGCTCTTGATTCGGTTAGCATTCAACTTTTTGTTTAACAAAAATATGCAACGCCTCGCAATTCTATTAGATAGAAATTTACGCAAATTGACACAGGTTTCCATGTTTTTTTTGGACATTTCAACCTTGTTATCTTTTGCATCGACATTGAATAAAAACTTACATTTTTTGTCTTGTTTCAGAACTTGGCTCTCTTTGGTTCACTTCTCTTCTATCTTGGAATGAAGCAGACAACTCACCCAACTGGAGAAGTGCTCTGTACTGCATATTGGAGGAGTCTACATGATCTCTATTTGCTCTCATCATATGTATCGGATTCATTTTGTAGAAGTCACACTATGATTTAATATAGGACGTCATTTGTGTGATTAATACTTTACTTGTCAGAGATTTGTTACAAACTACATAGTTGTTTTCTTTCTTCGTGCTTGCAATTATTTTAGGAGCATAATTATCTTGTTATTACGAGATTGTGTAGACTTGTTTTATGTGTGACTATTGAATTGTCTTTGAGATCTGAAAGCATTAATTGTGTTGTGGATCTGTGGCTTAGTTGGTTTTCTAGAGCTGAAAGCTCAGCCTCAAGCCATCATATTTTAAAAATATTTTTTGTCCATTTGTATTGGTAAAGAATAGTTGGGAGTAAGAAATTTATAACAATAAAAAATGTTACAAATGAGAATTTGTAATCGATAAAAAAATCTATTTTCCAACGGTTTTTTTACTTCCAGAAAATTTTATTTTTCAACGTTTTTTACAGTTAGGAAATACTATTTTTCAACGGTTCTTTACTGTTAGGAAATTCTATTTTCCAACACCTTTTTACTGTTAGGAAATTTTATTTCCCAACATTTTTTTACCGTTAGGAAATTCTATTTCCTAACGGTATTTTACCGTTAGGAAAATTTCCCACACCATACTACCAACGGTAAAAAAGCGTTAGCAAAATTTTTCCTAACACTTATAGTCGTTAGGAAACGACAGTTTTGGTGTAGTGAAGTTAGCTAAAGTAGTGTGTCACCCCACTTTGGTCTCCTATGCTAAAATTATCATTTTGGCTAGGTGTCTAGTCACAAGTCGTGTTGCACCAATTAGTGTCCTAGTGTTTTAGCTTAGTGTAAAAGCTAAGTTTATGTATTTATTTCTACAGTGACGAGTTACCGGACATCCATAGCACTTTTATCGCAGCTTGTTTTGCTTTGCTTTCCTAGAGGCAAGTAGTTTTTACAAACTTTACATACTGTTACATAAATGAACTGCTAATCCAACTATGTTAAATGCTGATCCTTGGGATAGTAAGTTAAAATGTCACATGTTTACTACCATGCTTAGAACAGTCCTGATGTATCTCTCACATGATTAGAATATGGGTTATGGGGAAACTGATAGTTGTGTACGTGATCATGACCCCCCTATAGTAGCGAGCAAGGTCGCATTTTATATGCATACCTTGCCGCAGGCCATTATCCCGCATTTCTGTACGGATGTACACCTATGCTTGTTAACTTGTACGTATATACATTTCATTTGCATGTACCACAGTACATTGTACATCTATTGACCGATCACGTACTTGCTACAGTTTTAAATATTACATTTACATCTGTCTCTATGACATATGTGTCCTTGCCATGATAGACTATGTGATGCCATGCTTTCCAGTTATTCCTCCTATGTTCATTTTCATGTTTCATATGCTAGTTTATTAGATTCAGTACTTGCTCCCGTCCTGACAGGATAATGTTGTAGGTGTCCTTACTGAGGAGGAGTTACTCTGCGACACATATTATGGAGTTACTGCCGAGGACCCGGCTTTGCTTTACGAGGATGTCCCTGCGGGGAACCTCGCCTAGTTATCTTTTTGCTTTAGACTTTTGAGAGTAGTCATGTATTAGGCTACATATTTTGTAACTGGACATGTATCCAGTTTTACATTTCAGACTTGTACTTTGGACATTTTACTATATGATACAACTTTTGTGTTTGGAGCATTTATGACTTTTATTCACTTATAGAACTGTTAGCACATTTAGTCTTATCCTGTTGTCTTTAGAACAGCTTACTACGTTTTATCTCAAACGTAGGCTGGGCATGACTCGGCCTGGCCCAACAATTTGGGTAGCGGGTCGTGACAATTCTTCAAGCCAAATGGCATTACTGTGTAGCAGTAAATCCCCTTTGGTGTTCTGAACGATGTAGGTTTCTCGTCGTCTGGAAAAATCTTGATCTGATTGTAGCCTGAGTATCCGTCCATGAAGGACATACGCTCGAAGCCATATATTTTGTCGATCATTATGTCAGTGATCGGAAGTGGGAACTTATCCTTTGGGCATGCAGAGTTGAGATCCCAAAAATCGATACAGACTCGGATCTTCCCGTTCTTCTTGGTAACGGGGACGATGTTGGCTACCCAGTTGGGGTGTTGCTCTTCACGAATGAACCCGCTTTCCAAGAGCTTATCGATCTCTTTGTCGATGGCGTCCATGATGTTAGGACGGAAGCGTCGCTGTTGTTGCTTAACGGGCTTAGCGTTTGGTAGGATGTTAAGCTTGTGCATTGCTACCTAGGGGTCGAGTTCCGGCATATCTTCATAGCTCCAAGCGAAGACTTTGATATATTCTTTGACCAAGTGGATCAAGGATTCTCGGTCCTCTTCCACCAAACTCTTGCTGATAAAGATGGGTTTAGATGAAGATCCATCCCCAAGGTCAATCTGCTCGACTTCGTCTTCGATAGGGGGTTCTCGCAATTCAAAGCGGGACTCCCATTGTGCGCCTAGGAATTGAGCCCAGGGTTCTTCTTCGAAGAACTCTCATGTTTGATCTTCATCTTTATCTTCTGAAGGATGTACAGATGTCATGTTGGCTGACAGTACCCTTCTGAAGACTGAGCCGACGCTGGTATCGGAGTCCCAAGTTAAAGTTTCAGATGAGTGAGAATGTATGACATCCTCGACTTCTGATTCTTCTGGAGTTTTTTGAGGCGTGACGTAGCCTACCCCCCGTCGGGTATGGTGATAGTAGTCTTGCAGCTTCCCTTTTGGCACCGAAAGTCGTAGGAGAAGGCGTCGACCTTTGTCGTAGTTCAAACCTTGGCCGCTCTTCAAGTTGTAATCCATCTTTTGGATGAGATACTTGGCTCGATCGTTGTACCGGTAGATTTGCATTCTATCGGTGTCGGGTTCTAGCTCTGTAGGTGGGAGGTCTTGGTGACTCTCGACTTTACCAAAGATAATAGGCTTCTCGTCCATGTTCCTAGGTAGGACTATGTAACAGACTCCTTGGTACAGGACGACTCGATTTGCATAACTCACAGTTATTATTTGTGTTTGCAACGACTGTAGAGCATTATATAGAGTGTACATGGTATTCCAATGTAGAAGACTAGAATAATTGAAAGACACTATATTATTGATAAAATACAGGATCTTGTCCCGAGGGATTACATCATCAAGGGATGGGGCATCGACATTAGCCGATATGTACTCTCCAAGTTCTTCCTCAGTGAGAACTGGAGCAGCCTTGGGAGGTTCAGGAGAGTTTTTTCGGGAGTATGGCCCGTGCTGGCTCTTGGGTTTGTGCTGAGAAGGACGTCGAGGTCTTCTCTTGTGACTTGATGGGCGCTAACAACAGAGGAGGCTTGCCTTTTGAGTCGTACCTTGAGGGGAGCCTCGGTTGGTGTATCGGAAGCTGGAGCCTTTCCTCGAAGCTTGGCTACGAGGGGAGCCGCTACTTGAGAGGGCTTGTCTATAAGGTGTATCTTCAGTGGACCTTCATTGGGTGTAGTGCCCGGAGAAGCTGGCGCCTTCCCGCGGAGTTTGACTACCATAGGGGTCGGTGTTTGAGGCGGCCTCCCTTTGAGTCACACTTTTAAGGGAGCATTGATTATCATGTTCGCCTCTGAGTCAGCTTCAACCTTAGCTTCTGCCTCATCGTCAGCGTCATTGGTTCATCTTCGAGATAAATTGATTTGTAAAGGTCGGTGTCGGTAAAGAAGGCTTCAATCCCTCTGAAGGGATCGACATCAGCAAACTCTGTTCGGATGACGTCGCTGGTGGATACGTATTTCATACATTGGTGGAGGGTGGATGGCACAACCATGTATTTATGTATCCACAGCCGTCCCAACAGGATGTTGTAGTTGACGTATGCATCCACAACATAGCAAGTTACCTAGGTCTGGAGATCGCCGATGTGACACTTCAAGCGGATCTTTCCCAGTAGCTCACTCTTACTGGTGTTGAAACCACTGATGGTAGTGTAAGACGCCATCAGGCGATGCATCGGGATCCCCAGCATCTGAAGAAGAGTTCGGGGGATAATGCTGAGAGAGGACCCAGGGTCGATCTGTATTCGATCCACCTTGATGGCAACGATATACCCTGTATATTATAGGGGTCTGTTGTTCCTGTTGTTCTTGAGCAGCAAGTCCTGTTGAGTGAATGTGATATTGGAGATGATCTCCCCTACATTATGATAGTGTGAACATGCTGTAGGATCGTCGTCAGGCTGCTTGACCTGACTGATGAAAGACTCGACGTCCTTCAGGGCTTCGCAGAGAGCTTCGTGAGTATCTTTGGATAGACAGAGGAGCTCGAATAGAGAAAGTCGTGTTGGATTACTGGCCAGTTGTACCAGTATGTCGAAGTTGTGGGGCTTGGTTGACCCCAGAGTGTTGTCTTTTCGAAGAGGCCTGTCGAAGCGGGCCTCCTTCTGCTTTTGTTTGTCATCTGTAGGAGGTTGGGATGAACCTTCTCCTTGGACAGTTGTAGTGATGATGGGAGGTGCCACTTCGGCCGGAACCTCCTCTGGCTGGGAATTCTGCAATGAATGCGTTTGTACGGGCAGTGCTTCCTCAAGGGAGGAAGTCACCATTTGGCAAGACTTGGTCTTCTTGCCTTTGCTTTTGGAGGTAGAGGGTACCCCCGATTGAGTTAGCTCCGGAATGAGATTCGGGTGAACCCACATGATCTCCCCCTTCGATGTTGTGAGTGGTGTGAGCCCACCCACGTTGTCACGGATTGGTGGAAGGTTGACTACTTCTATTATCGCCTTTAGGATGGGGACGACGCCATCTTGAGCTGTGGTAGGCGCTAAGGTGCCGAACTGGAGCGATACCATGTTGGCAGAGACTGTCTTCTCTTCGTAATCGACTGAAATGACGTTCGCATTGATCATACGCTGTATGTAGTCTTTGAGGACGTAGCAGTCTTTGGTTGGATGTCCGATGAACCGATGGTAATGACAATACCTCGGGTCGCCGACTCTGCCTACTTCGTCAGGACGCTTGGGATCAGGCAACTTGATTTTGTCTTCCTGCTTCAACATCTCGAAGAGTTGTAAGGTATCTTCATCGTTGAAGGAGTAGACCATCTTCGGCATGGTGCAGGAGAAGGCCTCTGAGCAGGACCTTGCATTGTGTTAGATGCATTGACAGTCAACGCCTGCTTCCCTTTCGCTTTACGGCTGCTACTGCTGGTCGCATGTCGTTTCCCTTTGTCATCAAAGGTGGGAAAGTTAACCCCTAGAAGGCGAGCATTACGTGCCTTTTTCTCAGTAGCTTCGGCTTCGATAATCAGTGAACTCAAATCTGGCAGAGGAGTGGAGTTGAGCCAGAGCTTGATCGCGGGGATCATGTTCATGCTGTAGGAGTCGATGAGTGCATGTTCTGGCATGCCTGGAGGCAATCTTAGGCATGCTTGTTGGAAACGCTCGATGAATTCTCGAACAGTCTCCTTCTCAGTCTACCACACTTCTATTAGAGATGACATGGTCATGTCTCTCCCTTCGTCATAGAACCGATCAAGGAAGAAGCGTGTCAAATCATCGAAAGACGATATGGATTTGTCAGGCAGACTGCAGTACCAGTCGTAGGCAACGCCCTTCAGAGCCCTGACAAACAGGCTCGTAAGCAAGGCGTCTTCCTTTGGGAGATACCCTTTCTGAGACTGGAAGTAGGTCGAGTACCGACGAGGAGAGTCCTTTCCGTCGTATGGCGTCAGTGTATGTAGTTTATACTTGGGAGGATAAACTACCTTGTTCCACTCCAGAGGGTAGGGTTGAGGAAGCCCCAACTTCTGACGTTCTTCCTGTCTGTTTCGGGCCTCGAAGTGTTCACGCAGGTCCCTGATCATCTCAGCCAATTCTTCTGTCGAGCTGGGAGCAGGAGAAGGCGGTACGGCCTGAAGTTGGATATTGGAAGGAGCTGACGCTCGCGGTACAGTATGATGCTCTGCCCCTGAAGATACCCGTTGAGGGGGTATGGTTGAATCTCCATTGCCCGCTGGATTGGGGCTAGTAGAGACAGGTGCCTTTGCCAGAGTGGTTCGATTGTCGAACACCGCCTGGGTCAGGATCAGCATGGAGACAGAGAGAGTCTTCAGACTTCCCTCAAGGGTGTCTATGTGCTACACGATGTCCAGCACTGGAGCGTCTGATTATCCTTCGTCGCCACCTCCAGCCATGTAGGCTGTCATGACATAGGTGAAAGTGGATGGATCGGTCGAGGCTTCACTCTTGACCTCACTTTTCTGTAGAGGGGCTTCTTCTTCTGAGGCCTCGTGTTGGCTACCTCCAGCTACATTGGGGTCGGTTTGTGGGAGAGCTTCTTCGTCTTCAAGGGGAGGGTTATCAGAGGCTTGACTACCCCCGGCTGTTGCTTCTGTCAGGGCCTTGCTCCTCGCTCGGGTGCGTTCGTACACCCCTGGGGACTGGACCACTATTTTGCTCTTCCTCAACTAAGTCTTGGATGCAGAGGCTGAGGAGTTGGTGGTTATCTTTCTCACTGATGAGGAGACAAATGACAGAAAGCGATCTTGGGCTCCGCTTCATCTTCAATTTGTACTTTTTTTCCGAGGTGACGTCGGATAGGTGCCGTAGTTTGTAGCCGCTGAAACACGGACTGCCTTTGTGGTGGAGCCGCTGTTTTGCAACAACAGCAATTAATGGTGATCATGGCACAGGTGTGCCCTGCGAGGGACACATCGTGCTTATTGGTCGTCTTTCCTGATCTGCGTTTGTGACTGATCACATTACGTAAATCATATTGGAAGAGTTTGTCATGACCCGCACCCTGTTTAGGGGCACGAACACGTGGGTACGTCCAGCCTACCCACAGTATCGATGGTAGAATGCTGTAAAGGTCATCTAGAATATATAGAATCTAAGACACAATAATATAACATGTCAACTCCGCACGGAGAAATATAACCACAACTCAATCAAATAATTCTAAGGAAGATAAACACGATGATAAAGATAAAGATAAAGATAAAGATGAGATAAATAGTCTGAAACAACGCTGAGTCGCAATCATAAGTTCAGAGACCAAGACATAAAATAATATTCCAAAATAAATACTACAAGTCTCAAAGTATCAAACTGGAATGTAATCAAGACAAAATCTAGGTGACCTAGGTCACTACTGACGGTGTGTCCTCTACGAGCACCGGGTCCACAGGATGGTCCTGGTCGTAGGCTCCATCTATGCCAAATCTGTAGTAGGTTGGGCCATCTGCATCTAAATCCTCTGAAAAACAATGGTGGTTATCTTGTCAAGATATGAGCAAGTACAAACACCAACAGCAGTTCCATGTGAATTGACAAATATTATAAAAGACAATCATAATAAAATATAAGATAAAATATCAAGACTGAAAGTAAAATAGTATAAGAGAACTGGATATCATGTCATGGGTGAGATATAAGATAAAACTGTAATATAAACAATGGAAAGTAATCTGAGGTATGATGTAAGCATAAAAATAAAGTGTCATGAGATATTAGAGCGTTATGTGATCGGCTTGGGTCAAGATCAGGCTGTTCCATTTGACCGGCTATGCACAGGTAGTATACTAGTATAGGGATCAGGCCGACCAAAATGGAAAGCTATGCACAAGTAGTATAAGGTCAGGCTACACCCTACGTGTGGTGAGGGTGGAGCTATGCACAAGTAATAAACAAGTAGGGGTATGATCACATAACCTCTAATAACTCTCCATCCCCGAATAGTATAATAAATCCAGACATTACAGGTCATGATACGGGATTCGAAGAGCAGGGGGCCAGCCCACTCCCAAATCGGTGTCTATATAAGTACAGCAAATAATATCGAACAATGTACTCACATACCAGGTAAACCAGGAATGACATCTCATGACGAGATTTACGTATACTAGTCCGTGTATCCTCATGTCGGGAATCAAGTATAATACTACAACTAAATCGGATATAGTAGATATCAAAGTAATAAAAACTATCAGAGAATGTACTTGCCTATTTTTTCTGAGCTGAGAAAATCAAAACTACAACCCATTAAATGAGCCACGAACGGTCAACTCACACAACAATCTCCTAATGCTGAAACAGACATTACCAACGTTCTTAGAATGGTCAAATTAGCTAGAAATGCCTACCTATAAGTCCAATTCTGGATATAGGGGCAAAACGATAATTTTGGATCAAAATGGTGTCCGCCGTTGGACCCACTTTGCACCAAAAAATGTGCCAGAACCTACGGTCTCTAAAGTCATCAAACTATATGTCTACAGGTTCAATTTGACGAGAAGAACCCAACCGTATGTCCAAAGTTGGATTTCGGTGGGCCGTGCACAAATTCACCCGTTGGATCGGGTCGCGGACCCGCCAAAATAGCGTTCCAATCGACCATCTCAAAATCAGACCAAACTTGGCATACAGGACCAAAAAAATAATACGGTCCTGTTGGCACAAGTTTTGTCTCGATATGACTAGCGTGCACAAAGTAATTGACAAATTTGCAAAAAGGTCGATACGGTGAATTTTGACGGATACACATCAAACTCGTCGTGCACACGCGACCAATTTGAATTCCATCAAAGTCTACACGTCCACGAAGTCGATACGCACCTTTTGATGCTTTCGGTTCGCGACCACGTCGCCCGGATTGACGGGACGGACGGCGTATCTGAACAATTTTTCTAAAAATTCAGTTTTGAAAATCAGTTTTTTCTCCAACTTCACAAACTAATAACTTTTTGTACAGTGCATGAAATTTAATTCTACAAAAAGGGTTTTAAAGCCATATAGGTTGTCTACAAGTCTCTTCAAACCGATTTTGAAAACTCGCAACACGCTGGTCGCAAATCGGCTACAAAACCCTAACCCTAAAATCCTATTTTCTCTCCCCCACTAGGTCGAACAGCCCCCTTCCTCAAAAATTTTGAGAACAGCAGCCCCTCATCATCCCTTCCCCTTCCAACTCTTTTATACAACTTCTTATCCATCTACATCAACTAAAAGTCCCTCTTTTAACCCATATCTGCACCAAAACTCCATATACCTCCAAAAGCCCCATCTTTACCATCAAACCATCAAAACTCCATTGATGTCACCTGCAACCCATTCAACATGGAGTAGCAAGCCAAGCAAAGCAAGGAGTGATGTTCTTGGACAAGAAGGAGCACCGACAACCAATCTTTTGAAGGCTTTCGGTAAAGATCTCAACTTTTCTTCTCAAACCTCCATGGCCAAATTCTTTTAGAATTCTGAGGATTTATTGTTCTAGAACCCATATCTTTCCATCAATTTTACTATATTATAGTCCACATAGGTTGCACGCTAGGTTGTTGAGCGGTAGGACTAGTTTAAGCCTTTTCGGTGTAAATTTTTGAGTGATTGTTGGAATTTCTTATAACTAAATTTATTGATATTTTGTACTATAAAATAAGTATTCTAAAATTACTTTCATGATTCCTAAATCTGAACGCTAAAAATATGGGACAACGGACTAGCTTTTCAGCAAAATTGCTAACGTAGAATGGCTCATAAATAGGGAATGATTTAATAAATAAATATAAAATTATTTCTTGAGATATAATCAGAATTAAATATGTTCTTTTCTGTTATTTTGTGGACATATATCATAATAATAGTTTGGTAATGTTCTGGACAAGTTTCCGGTAAGACTAGTTAACATAGAGTAGACATAACCATAATTTTTTAAAAGTTCCAAATCTGAAATTCATAGGTTAAATTCAATATAAATTATATTTAAATCATAAATTCATTATTTTTGGATGATTTATATGTTTGTCCTTTATTTGGGGACTTAACCTTCAATTTTGAAAG
The DNA here is from genome assembly GCA_029216955.1 of Iris pallida. Classification (NCBI taxonomy): domain Eukaryota; kingdom Viridiplantae; phylum Streptophyta; class Magnoliopsida; order Asparagales; family Iridaceae; genus Iris; species Iris pallida. The sequence goes on from JANAVB010033217.1 coordinate 16,013,635, forward strand.
TCAAAACTATGGAACTAGGTCTAGAAATCCAAGAAGCACATAGACTTGTCGATTAGGAAATCCATGTGTCCCATGTGTCATTAGAAGGCAAAAATAATTATGTAATTATGTGTGAATTTTGATAGATTTTGATATTGCAATTTCAGCAGGTACTTGGACGACAAGCAAGTATACCTTGCCAACTTGTACGATATTATGCATATTTATTTTCACTCATTTTTGTTCATGTCTATTTCTTTCTTATCTTATCACATGATTTCTTGTACATGCTTCATGATGTCTTCTTTACTTGTTTTCTTATATGCTACATATCTACATTTTTTCACATACTTGATCTACGCTACAATATATTTGTTTAGATTTTTTGTGTTCTTGTCCGTTGACTTGACTTGATTTTATCACTTGGTTTTGACCTTGACTTGCCGATTACTTGTACTTGTCTTGACTTGATTTGACCCTTGACTGGTAGTAGGATTGGCTACTTGACCACTTTCGACTTGAAAACCCACACAAGATTACGATAGAGATTTATTATAGTTAGCGAGCACCACGTAGGACTACTATCTATAGGACCGGGAGAACCACACAGGACTACGGTCATCTGATTTATTATAGCTACATTTAGTACTATTTTTCTATGGCATGCCACTTTCTATACGTGTCTTCTTTGTACTATATCACTTTTGTCTTTATTTCTTGTACTTGTAGTCATTCATGGCTTTTCATATATGTTTATTTACTGTACATTCGACATGTTACTACATATTTTGCTATGTCTCCTGAGGACCTGGTGATCTCTCCAGGTTATTGCTGAATTCACTTTATAGGCTAGATACTGATTGACGATTGCACATCTTCAAGATTTCAGGTATATATTGGTTGATGTTTTCATTATATTCTTTCGATATTACATGTAATTTTTATGACTTTACTCAGCTAATACAGCCTAGTTTCACAAGCTTTATTTTTGTCATGAGCTTGTTCAGACATATGTATTAAGGTCTGTCCAACTTTATTACATATTGTTGACCCAAATTGGATCACAGTTAACCTGATTTAGATAATTAACAACTGATATCTGATATGATCCAATACAATACATCAAGTTCATGACAGAACATCACCTGATATCTGATATGATCCAATACGACACATCAAATTCAAGATAGACGTCGTCTACAAGCTGTTGCATTGTAAATGTAATTTGTTCTTAGTCTGTAATTTTTGATTTATTGAGTAGAAAAATATGTTACGTTGAGTCGTACTGTGTCATCTCAACCCCTAAACATATTTCTCCAAGCTCCACCATATAAATAAAATAATTTCTGAACCAAACCAAACCACCCTCACCCATATAAGGCTTCTGGTCTGAGGCAGATCGAACTAGGGCCGAACTCGGTCTAAAGCCGAACTCAGGCCGAACTCGGCCTCCTTAAAATTAACAATCTAATTTTTAGGGCCCCCTTGTTGCGAACTGTCCAAGTTTCAATTTTTAAATATTTTGGGACAGAACTCTGGCCGAACTCTGCCTCCCATGCCTAGTATAAATAGAGCTTTATTCTTTTCATTTCAAATCATCTCTCACTCTCAAGATTTCAATTTTCTAAGACTTATATGCTCTAAGCCTTACTCTACCAAATCCTCTAGCCACAAAACTTTCTAAGTGCCAAGGTGCTCAGTGCGATTCAACTAGAAGTTCTGTACAAGCGTTAAAAAGAAGTCACTGGAAAATTCTAAATTTTGCATCTATGAAGTTGAAGTATTCGAGCGCTTTAGATTAAAGGCTCGTGTCTGTAAGAAGTTGGCGTGCTCTTCAGACTAAAGGCACGTGTGTACCATATTTCACAAATAGTGGATATCAACTCCGAGCAAGAGTTCTCGGTCCTGGACTAGTCCTCCACGAGGAAAACCAGGATATATCGTTGTGTTTGCGTTTGTTCTTCTAAACACTTTTATTTTCTGCATTATTACTCTCTGATTATATATTCTCTTAGTAGTTGTTTTCTGGACTTAGCAAAGAGTTATTTTTAATTAGTCATTATAGACACAAACTCTATTCACACCCTCTAGAGTTGCCTACATTCTACTTCAATTGGTATCAGAGCTCTGGTCTCTTGATTGAAGATTAACACCCTAGAGCTGATCTATGGCAACCACACAACCCATTTACACCAACCACGGATGAATGACAGTCCACTCATAGGCCATCCCTATTTCATGGAACCTAACTATACTTACTGGAAGATACCAATGAGTTATTTTTTCTGAAATTGTAGCAATTGGGTTCCTAGAATTTATCTTCTATTTTGGAGATTTTTATTTATTTTATGTTTTAGTTAGAATCAATTATTAAGTAGGATATTGACTTGGGATCGTAAGGTTTTTGCCTAAGCCTATAGATTAGGTATAAGGAAAATTAGGTCGTATATGGTCTCCGGGGCCCCTAGATAGTCACTAGTATATTATTTCACCATTTTAGAATTTTCAGGATTTTATGAAGATTTTTAGATAATTTTATATATGATTTTATTATTTTCCTAACCTTCTAGGATTTACTGTGAGAACACCTAAGAGTATTTATGAGGCCAAAGAATTTATTTGGGCTCTAGAACCCTTAAAATAATTTCTAGGAATTTGTAGGAATTTTCTGGAATTTATTTGGGTTTAATGGGATTTTTCTGAATTTTTAAATAGTTTCTGTGATTAAAAAACCTCATCATCCAGTCAGCCGCTGACGCAGGGGGTGCCAGGCCCACACGTCAGCCACCCTCAACGTGCGGGGACGGCCGCGTGGCAGCAGGGGGAGCTGAGTCAGCGATTCCTAATTTGGAAGCCGAGCTGACTCAGCTGGCCGCTCAAGCCAAAGCCGCGTGGGCTTTGGACCGTTGGATTTGGGTAGGCGAGCAGCCAGATCTTGACACGTGTCCCCGCCATCCGCCTAATCCAATTCCACCGACTCCCTCTCCTTATATACATGTATATATTATTCAGTTATTTCGTAAACCCTAGATTTAATTCTAGGAGCCTCTTTTGTGTGAGAGTTCAATAGAGTTCTTCATCTTCGCGGAGCGTTTGCCAGTTGATCTAGACGTCCGTTTCATGCACCGTTTTTTTATTAGAAGCGTAACAAGGTTAGGTTTCCAAATATCTACTTTATTTTCTGGTATTTTGTGTTCGAATTTCTGGATAATTATTTGAGTGTCGGTTATCCAAAAATTGACACGTTGCACGATTTTCGAGATTCCAAGGGATCCCGAACTCCGATTCGCGATCCGTTTGAAGTTTTGGAAAGCTGACATCGATCTCTACAACATATAGTTTTTCTAGAGATTCAGAGTTTCATCTAATATTTTATTTTTCTCGTAGAAGTTATATTTGGTCAACGATTCATCAATTTGGTCATGGTTAGCTATAATGGCGATAACTTTTGACAAAATTGTGATTTTGTGGCACGGTTGATTCTAGTGCACTCATGGCACTGAAATATACCATGTTTCAAACCAAACTTTTGAAGTCATAACGTTTGACTAGTTGGTCAACGGTATGTCTCGGTTTGCGTGCGACAGATCCCAAATTTGGAACCGTGACTTTCATTGGCCAAATATTTGTGTTTAGATTTTATTTCAGAATTAAATAGGTTAAAATAGAATTTTAGATGATTTACAACAAAATTATAATAACATTAATTAAGTTAACCCATTAGTCACTTTCTAGGATTTTTAGAGTGGGAATCGTTGATATAACTTGTGGTTGTTTTTGTGACGGGGTAGATCGGGCTACGACGTCTTGAGTTATGACTTTATCATCTATCGGAGCAGGCAAGTATCACTATGACCTATGTTTTCTTTATTTTATATTGCATGTATCTTCGTGTCGTCTTTTCACTATTACTCCCTTATGCTTCATGATTGTCATTGTTCATGATTACTATTATGCACGAGAGTTAGAATCGGTTGCATATATATACATGTTCATGACTTACTCATTGTTTCCCATTGTTTAAAGTTTATCGTATTGCTAATGGTTCTCGTAGTGGACATGTATTGTGAGTGAGTCGGGCGGAGGAATACAGCAAGTAAGCATGTGGTCAACGAATTGAATACAGACCCCCTATGCATTAATTGCATAATATCATTCATACACCACACGTATGACTGACGGATATCCCAAGCCATCTACATGCTGAAAGTTGGTATTCTAAAACACACAGTACACGTGACTTAATCATTGTTGCTCTATTGTCTATAGTTCTTCTTTCGTCAAGTCTACCTTCTTATTGTCATTATGTCTTAGTGGTATATCAAAGTCTACCTTCATACTGTTATCATGTCTTAGAGGTACTTTCTTATCATACAATGTCAGGCCTATACTTATCTTCAGTTACTTTTCTTTTATCATTTCTTCATGCTTGTATACTATATTGTGTAATATAGTGTTATGGTGATCTTGCTCCAATCCTGACTGGATAATTATTTTTTAGCTTTAGACGATGAGATTTGTCCCGAGGTCTACGGTGAGTATGTTGGCGACCCTGACATCACTAGCGTACACGATTTCAGCACGGATGCGAATTAGCATATTTCCTTCCTTATGGATTCGCATTAGTTAATAGTTATAGAGTTTAGTTTTTTATTTTATGCTATCTGGGTTTGTTCCCGAGACTTACTGAGTTGTAGTGGTTTATTTGATATCTATAATATTGAGACTATTGGATATTTTGGTTAATATTGATGGCATAGTTGTGGATGATATATATATGCGTATTGTGCTTGTTGTGGACCATTGTCATCATAGACAGCGTACTACCGTCGATGCTGCGGTGTAGGCTGGACTTGGCCACGAACTCGTATCCAAAAATTGGGAGCGGGCCGTGACAAATTTTTATGGTGGCCTATGCAGGTCCAATGTCGCAAAGGACTGCGAACTCATGGTAGTGCTTAAGTTAGATGTACTATTACGAGCCTGCGAATAGAATTGAAGTTAGGAGGTTATATCTGTCACGACCCGCACCCTAGAGTATGGGCACGAGAAGTGGGTAAGTCCAGCCTATGTCGCAGTGTCGGCGGTAGAACGCTGTCCTAGGTCAATCATCTAATAATATATAAGGTACCTGTACAGTATATACACTCCGAATGGAGGTGACATAACAGATACAGTCTCAATCACATCTAAGGTAAATATGATAAAAGATAGATAGATAAAACTGAAATCCACAAGAGATACAGCAGATAGAAGTCCAAGTGTCTAAGATATCACAAATCCGGAAAAATCTCTCAATCTCAAATACAGTAATCCATAAAATAAATACAACTCAAGACAACTGAAAATAAAATAAGAAAACTCTAGCTATCTATTCCAACCTCTAATGTGTCTCCTCTAGGCTAGCAGGTAACCTCCAAGCTATCTGTAAAATTTATCAACAGGTCCAGTCAGGACGGGAGCGAGTACAGTACATCTCACGCAGTTGATATCATGACAGGAATAAAATACAGGCAATAGAGTAAAATACATAAAACGCTGAAGAGTATACATAAGTAAAAAGAGAAGACTGTAATGAAATATCTACTATAAGTAAAGAGCTACAGTGAACTAGTAATTTAGAGTACAAGCTAGACATGTGAATGACTTGATAATAAACATGAAAGGTCGCACATAACTACACTACTTTGGAAATTGTCCACATGACTATTTATACTCTCCCGTACCCCAATCAATACACAAGGATCCGTTCAAGTTATGTTATTGCACATGAGATTCATATGGGGGCCCATAAATGGGTGCACATGAATATAAACATGGGGGCTCCATGATCATGAGAGTACATGAATCATGAGAGTGCACATGTATGGTGAAAGCACAAGAGTACATGATGAAAGTGAAACGCACATGACATGATGTATCTGATGCTCCCGAGGGAGATAACATCGTATGAAAAGACCCATATGGTACTAATCCGTATTTCCATTTTGTCAGCATCAAGTAAAATAATCTAGAGCAAGAAAATACTCCTAGCAAGTATGAAACGGTCAGAGAATGTACTCGCCTCGATTTGGTTGGAGTCGATGTGTGCGACACGAACGTATCGACACGAGGTAGGCACAATGCTAAGCTCCACAGATGGTCCCAGACGACGACACGAGCAGTCCCAATGAGTCCAGAATAGTCCAAATAGCCTAGTTTGGTATATAAAAGTCTAAAATCAGGGTTTGGTACGATAATCAAATCAAGAAATAGAAAGTGACTATCATAGTCACGATTTATGATTTTAGAAAAAGTATAACTAATTACAGATATTCTATTTAGCAAATCATTATATAACATTAGAAACTATTTTGATCTTTATTTTATAAATCATAATATATTTATATATATGTATATTGAAATATAGATAATATTCTAAGTTAAAACTCCAACTTGTCAAGTAGGATTCTTAGGTAAAAACTATCTTGAAAAAAATATCTAGAATACCGTAATATACATATATAGTCAAAACCAATAGTAAAAATGATTGTTAATTAATCAAGTATTTATAAAATACTAGTAGCTAAAATTATTGTTTTACTAAAACATAACTAAATCTTCAACTTAAATTATTAACCAGACTACTAATTGAAATTCTAATTAAATTACACTAATTATCTCAATATTTATATTGATGGCAAAGCTAATTAATATAACAATTTAACTAAAGAATTCCTCCAAATTAATAAATTTATCAATAATATTAATACTAGTAACAATATTACAAATAATACCTTTAATAATAACAATAATAATAATAATAATAGTAATAATACCATCATTACACTTATATATAAACTAATTTATATACTATTATATATATTAATACAATATATAAACTAATATATATACAATTATATATTAATACTAATGTATACATTATAAATCGAAAGGGGGGGGGGCCTCTGTTCCTATTACAAATCCCTAACAAAATTCCTACTGAAGAGAAGGAAACGAGAAGGAGAGGGGCTCACAGCGGGGGATTTCTCGGCCAGGGGCTCCGGCGGAGGGAACGTGGGCGAACGGCTCTGGAAGAGCGGCACCGACGGACAAATCGAGCGCACGGAGGCGGAACGAGGCTGTCCAGTCGGAGCGCCCGGCAGGAGGCGAACAACGACGGCGAGGCGGCTTCCACTGGATCTGGCGGAGGGCACTGGGTCGGCTCACCGGCGCGGATGGAGGGCTCGTGCGGCGGCGAGAGTGGAGGTGGTCGCCGCCTCGTCGAGGGTCTCAGCTACGGGCGAGCTCGGATCTGAACGGGGTCGGCGGCTTCGGTGAGGTCGGAGAGGAGGTCGGCGGCTTCGGACTGCATCGACGGTGCCAGGGCGGTGGACGCGATTTGGTCAGGTCAGGTCGTTCTCCTTCTCGCTCTATCTCGTGGGGTGATGACAATGATGGTGCGGGCTATGATGTGGTGGTGGTTGTAATGTCGAATGGGCACGGCAGATCTGGTGAATGGTGGGGGCGCTGGCTCTTATGGTGGCGGTCAGTGGTGGTTCGGGTGGTGGTGTTGGCAGTAGATGTGTTGATGGCAGGGGCGACCGGGGTAGCCTGGTCGGGCAGGGTGGATGTGGTTGCCGGATGGGCAGAGCGGATAATGTCGGTGGTGGTGGTGTTTGATGGTGGCGGCCGGGGTGATGAACGGCGGTGGTCGGCCGAGAATGGCCTGGAGGGAAGTGGTCGGGATGGATTAGGGCAGGGAAAAAATGGGGGTGGCTGCTAGAAATTTTTTTAGGTTTGCAGATTTGTGTATGTGGGTTTTGGAGAAGTGTGCTTTTTATAGGGGAGTGGGAGAAAACCCTAAAAATGTAAAATATAATAGAACTAGGAAAAATTAAGGGAAAACTAACATACTAACATTAATGCTAACTGCTAACTGATTTATCTGCTAATAATTAGTTTAATTATTATTTAACAATTCATTAAGTAATTATTACTAGCTAATCTCATATGTAAAAAAAAATAAAAATAAGAAAAACATTTATTGGCTAAAGCCACTAACCATCAAAACCGTGGCCTGCAATCCAAGCCTTGGTTTGGTAGGCAATTGTTAGGACCGGCATCGGTCCTAATCCGACGCGAGACGATACGTCATTACCAAAATCAAATTCTTCAACTAAAATCATTAGTAATTAAATATTTACATCTTAATTACAAAATCTGATTAACATATTTATATATATATATAACTAATTATTTTATAACATATATATATTTAACAACCATTTATTTAGGAAATAAAATATATTTTAAAATTTCGAAATTCAATAAACGTTTCTCCATATAGAACAATATTTAAATCTTATTGATTTTAAGGAATGGACAGAAAAATTCTAATAGGATAAGTTTGCATAAATAGTTTTTACAAAACCAAGGACCAACAAGGACCGATAGCAATTACGGTCGAAATTGTTTTTCTCAAAATTAGAAATTGCACATTTTTCGAGATTCGAAAAATTGAGAGTTTTGAAAAATATAAAATTCAAAAATCCAAGAAATTGGTTAACGGAGGTTACAAATCTACCCTCCTTAAAGAAATTTCGTCTTCGAAATTTAAAGGTTGATAGGGAAATCAAAATACGATAGGAAGTTAGGTAATATCTTTAGACACGATTAAAAAACGATGACTTGGCACGATCAAGAAAATAAATTTCAAATTGACTTAGGCATGACTAGTGATTTTGTCATGATCGAAAGTCTAATGAGCATGATTAATTAGGTCATGAACTAGAATCTGAGTTCGAACGTGATTTAGAATTTGAAATGATCTAGGTTTTGGCACGATTCAAGATTTGGCTACAAAACCAAAACTTGGGTATACTCTAGGAATGGAAACCTAAGCACGGGTATCTATAGAATCGAATTTATGGCAGGAGCAAAAATTGGTTCAGACATAACCAAGGTCTAGATTCTGGCATGACAAATCAATCATATAGTTGTGACCGGGTATCAAGGTTGTTTTAGGCACCATTTAGAATAAATTTCAAGTTATTTAAGCGCGAAGTCGCGGCAGGAAAATAAAAAATGCTCAGTTATGATTTAGTTAGAATTAGACCGAACTATTGATTAGTGGGATCTAGGTTTGATGAAGTTAGATTCAAGGTTGTAAAGGCACGGTCAAATACGAAAAATGATGCGATCGGTCATCGCTAGGAATAATAAAACGTTTGGCACGATTAATGACTAAGGATCAAACCACTTGATCACGAACCAAATCGAGGCTTAAAACCTTGGAATGACTAAAATCACTTAGGCATGACATAAGTAGAGTAACGAAAATCAAAACCTCGTCATGAAATAGGAAGAAAATAGCAGCACGGTGACTAAAGGATCGAATTTTAGGCACAATAAAAAAATTATTTTGGATATGATCACTCAATTTTATGACAAGTTCATAATCAAATCGGGTAGTCGTGATCAAGGACAAAATTTTAAGCACGATCCAGAGGTAAAATTGGTACGTACAGTCATGATCGTTAGAATCACGACCATGGGATTCATAGTCGTCTAGTCATGCCAGGTCATCTAGGCATGACTAATCACAAGGAGTTCGGATATAATCAGGAAGTAAATCATGGTCAGAAAAGAGTTTGGGCACCAGTGTTAAAATTCGAACATGATCATAATCGTTAGTTCGACACGATCGAAGATAAAGTCAGTCTAACCATGGTCAAATAGTATTTAGATATGATGAAGAGTATGGTAGTAGCGTAGGCATAACCTACCATCAATTTCTGGTACGATCAAGAATAGTATGAAGCTTAATCGCGATTGGAACAGGATTTAGTCATTTTTAAGAATAAATCAGAGTTTTATGCACGAGTGATATTGGTATCGAAGTTTGATTACGATCAAAATTAAAATATTGACACGATGAAGAATAAGGCTAATCAATATTTGAATTTATGTTCGAAAAGAATGAAATCGAGATTTTTGAGCACGAGCAACATATGATAGAGATCCAGGTCACGATGGAATTCAAATAAATTGAGTACGGTCAAGGGTCAAGACTATTGGTACGATGAAGGGTACTACTCAAAGAAAATCAAAATCAAAAGTTTAAAGAACGAATGTCAATAACATTGAAATCCAATCATAATATATACTAAGAATATTTAGTCTCGATACGATCTAAGTTGATCATTTCTGGGTAATCAAGATTGGCAATATGGAGGACAAGGTCATCGAAGTCTGAGCACGAGCATACAAGGATGGAGATTCAGGTCACGATTTAATTCAATTGAGTACGACCCAAAATATTAATATGACAAGAAAAGATGATCAAGGTCGATTGGTCGTGATTAAGGGAGCTAGGATTCAATGATATTGTAAACCTTTAAAGGGTGATTCAAATATATGGAATAAGTCAAATTCCTCCTATTGATAGGAAAACAAGAGGCAAGATTTCATAGGGAAGTTAAGTTAATCATCTGTCTCTGATTTTATTAAGTTCATCTGGTCATAATTTGCCAATCGCATCTTTGTCTCACAAGTTCTGATATGAAAATTCAACCTTTATATGCCTACCACCAAGATTTTATAACCTTCAGTCATCTAAGCCTCTACCATGATCACCATAGACAAAATTCCAAATTTCTAAAACATTTCCCAAGAAGCATACCCCTCTTATTTAGGAATCAACATTTATTCATTTAATCCAATTTCTAAATTCTTTCACCTCGTCCTAATTTAGATCTGAAACCTCTAAATCCAGTTTATGAAATCCTTGAACTTGTTTTAAATCAAGTCTCGTATTTACTCGACTCTAATACCACTATGTCACACAAAATTTATTCTTATTTATAAATCAACTTTTATATTTTCTTCAACGTTCACCTTCATATATTATCCTTTTTGAATTCTACAATTTTTTTCCCCAATCATCTAAAAATAATTCCTATCACTTAAAATCCTTGTGTTCTCTCTGTCTCTAGTCACCCTCTTACAATATATATAGTTCAATTTTGTATAATCATTGAATACAATTAAATTCTCTTTTCTATTACTAAATTTCTACATAGCCTTAGAGTAAACGTTCCCAAGAATCAATAACCAAGATTTTCTAAGTTCTCAAAACTAGGTTGACCTTGAATATTCTCATTAGTTTTTGAAATACATCCATGAATTATTCATAACCAAAATTTTCTGTGATTGTTTCTAAATTGATAACATTTATCTCTCGATTCCATTCTAAACCTTTACCACATCTACATCTCAAAAATTTTTATATTTGACATCCAACATTTTGATTCCTACAAAATCATCATATAATAACCAATTACGTCATTTTCGAACTAGATGATTTACGTCGCTTCCTTAACATTTCTCAAATAAAATGATATGAAGATTCAAGTGTTTCAAAGTACAGATGACAGAATTTGATACGAGACAGAATTGATGTAATCAGGACAGTTATATAAGACAAAGAATGATGGAAATAAAAATATTGGCAGAAAAAGAATGATAATAGAATCTGTTCTGCTTATCTGTTTAAAAGAAGGAACCATTTTGAAACCATAACTATAATATCAAATACAAGATAAGGTCTAGCAAAAATCATCGATTCATTGTATTATAAAGAAATTCATAGCAAGAAGTTACACAATGGTTTATAATAATAGCTAAAGCTACTCCTACTCCTTTTCCTAAGTTAAATAATGAGCAGCAAAACAAAAACAAAACAATAATTCTTTTTTTGAAAGACTGAACAAAAGTAGAGAAAACATGTTCAAAAGCATTTAAGGTACAATCTGATAATCATATGCGTCTATCCAAAATTATGGCAATCTAAATCCTCGTCATACTAGTAAGCAAGGCTACGATAATCACAGAGTCCTCGACTAAGGCACATACCTCTAGAATTATGGTATTTAAAAATTTTGCAATGCCGCTAGCTTGGCTGCGAAAACCTTAAATTCCTACACCCGAGAAATATATCCAAAATCAGACTATATGTCCTCACCATGCTGGCTAATGTGACTGTAGAAGACTAGATTCCATAACTGAGATGACCTAGCCCATATAATTTCATCTTGCCAAAAATTTGAATCAACAATGGATACCAAAAATCAAATTCATTAGCTAACAAAAAAAGTAAATATAAATCGTTAAAATTAAATTTCGAGATATTTTACAATACGATTCTCAAGGGTCATCCCAGGAATCTCTCAAGGAGTCCTAGTGATTAAGTACCTTCAAAAATATATCCTAATCCTACTGCAGGCTATAGTGATACTCTAGTTCGAATACCACTACATAAACTCGACCTACATGGGCCACCACTAAAAACGTGTCATGACCCGCACCCTAGAGTAAGGGCACGAGAAGTGGGTACGTCCAGCCTACGCCGCAGTGTCGGCGGTAGAACACTGTCCTAGGTCAATCATCTAACAATATATAAGGTACTTGTATAGTATATACACTCCGAATGGTGGTAACATAACAGATACAGTCTCAATCACATCTAAGATAGAATACGATAAAAGAAAGATAGATAAAACTGAAATCCACAAGAGATACAGCAGATAGAAGTCCAAGTGTCTAAGATATCACACATCCAAAAATCTTTCAATCTCAAATACAGTAATCCATAAAATAAATACAACTCAAGACAACTGAAAATAAAATAAGAAAACTCTAGCTATCTACTTCAACCTCTACTGTGTCTTCTCTAGGCTGGCAGGTAACCTCCAAGCTATCTGTAAAATTTATCAACAGGTCCAGTCAGGACGGAAGCGAGTACAGTATATCTCACGCAGTTCATATCATGACAGGAATAAAATACAGGCAATAGAGTAAAATACATGAAATGCTGAAGAGTATACATGAGTAAAAGGAGAAGACTGTAATAAAATATCTACTATAAGTAAAGAGCTACAGTGAACTAGTGATTTAGAGTACAAGCTAGACATGTGAACGACTTGATAATAAATATGAGAGGTCGCACATGACTACACTACTTTGGAAATTGTCCACATGACTATTTATACTCCCCCGTACCCCAATCAATACACAAGGATCCGTTCAAGTTATGTTATTGCACATGAGATTCACATGGGGGCCCATAAATGGGTGCACATAAATATAAACATGGGGGCTCCATGATCATGAGAGTACATGAATCACGAGAGTGCACAGTTATGGTGAAAGCACAAGAGTACATGATGAAAGTGAAACGCACATGACATGATGTATCTGATGCTCCCGAGGGGGATAACATCGTATGAAAAAATCTATATAGTACTAATCCGTGTTTCCATCGTGTCAGCATCAAGTAAAATAATCTAGAGCAAGAAAATACTCCTAGCAAGTATGAAACGGTCAGAGAATGTACTCGCCTCGATTTGGTTGGAGTCGATGTGTGCGATACGAACGTGTCGACACGAGGTAGGCACAATGCTAAGCTCCACAGATGGTCCCAGACGACGACACGGGCAGTCCCAATGAGTCCAGAATAGTCCAAATAGCCTAGTTTGGTATATAAAAGTCTAAAATCAGGATTTGGTACGATAATCAAATCAAGAAATAGAAAGTGACTATCATAGTCACGATTTATGATTTTAGAAAAAGTATAACTAATTACAGATATTCTATTTAGCAAATCATTATATAATATTAGAAACTATTTTGATATTTATTTTATAAATCATAATATATTTATATATATGTATATTGAAATATAGATAATATTCTAAGTTAAAACTCCAACTTGTCAAGTAGGATTCTTAGGTAAAAACTGTCTTGAAAAAAAATCTAGAATACTGTAATATACATATATAGTCAAAGCCAATAGTAAAAATGATTGTTAATTAATCAAGTATTTATAAAATACTAGTAGCTAAAATTATTGTTTTACTAAAACATAACTAAATCTTCAACTTAAATTATTAACCAGACTACTAATTAAAATTCTAATTAAATTACACTAATTATCTCAATATTTATATTGATGGCAAAGCTAATTAATATAACTATTTAACTAAAGAATTCCTCCAACTATAAATTAATAAATTTACCAATAATATTAATACTAGTAACAATATTACAAATAATATCTTTAATAATAATAAAATAATAATAATAATAATACCATTATTACACTTATATATAAACTAATTTATATACTATTATATATATTAATACTATATATAAACTAATATATATACAATTATATATTAATACTAATGTATACATTATAAATCGAAAGGGGGGGGGCTCTGTTCCTATTACAAATCCCTAACAAAATTCCTATTGAAGAGAAGGAAACGAGGAGTAGAGGGGCTCACAGCGGGGGGTTTCTCGGCCAGGGGCTCCAGCGGGGGGGACGTGGGAGAACGGCTCTGGAAGAGCGGCACCGGCGGACAAATCGAGCGCAGGGAGACGGAACGAGGCTGTCCGGTCGGAGCGCCCGGTTGGAGGCGAACAACGACGGCGTGGCAGCTCCACCGGATCTGGCGAAGGGCACTGGGTCGTCTCGTCGGCACAGATGGAGGGCTCACGCGGCGGCGCGAGTGGAGGTGGTCGCCGGCTCGTCGAGGGGCTCAGCTACGGGCGGGCTCAAATCTGAACGGCGTCGGCGGCTTCGGTGAGGTCGGAGAGGAGGTTGGTGGCTTCGGACTGCATCGACGGTGCCAGGGCGGTGGACGCAATTTGGTCAGGTCAGGTCGTTCCCCTCCTCGCTCTATCTCGTGGGGTGATGACAATGGTGGTGCGGGCGGTGGTTGTGATGATGTGGTGGTGGTTGTAATGTCGAATGGGGATGACGGATCTGGTGAATGGTGGTGGCGTTGGCTCTTATGGTGGCGGTCAGTGGTGGTTCGGGTGGTGGTGTTGGTAGTAGATGTGTTGATGGCAGGGGCGGCCGGGGTAGCCTGGTCGGGCAGGGTGGATGTGGTTGCCGGATGGGCAGAGCGGATAATGTCGATAGTGGTGGTATTTGATGGTGGCGACTGGGGTGATGAACGGCGGTGGTCGGCCGAGAATGGCCTGGAGGGAAGTGGTCGGGAAGGATTGGGGCAGGGAAAAAATGGGGGTGGCTGCTAGAAATTTTTTTAGGTTTGGGAATTTGTGTATGTGGGTTTTAGGGAAGTGTGCTATTTATAAGGGAGTGGGAGAAAATCCTAAAAATGTAAAATATAATAGAACTAGGAAAAATTAAGAGAAAACTAACATACTAACATTAATGCTAACTGCTAACTGATTTATCTTCTAATAATTAGTTTAATTATTATTTAATAATTCATCAAGTAATTATTACTAGCTAATCTCATATGTAAAAAAAATAAAAATAAGAAAAACATTTATTGGCTAATTACAATTTAGCCACTAACCATCAAAACCGTAGCCTGCAATCCAAGCCTCGGCTTGGTAGGCAATTGTTAGGACCGACATCGGTCCTAATCCGACACGAGACGATACGTCATTACCAAAATCAAAATCTTCAACTAAAATCATTAGTAAATAAATATTTATATCTTAATTACAAAATCTCATTAACATATTTATATATATAAGTAATTATTTTATAACATATATATATTTAACAACCACTTATTTAGTAAATAAAATATATTTTGAAATTTCAAAAATCAATAAACGTTTTTCCATATAGAACAATATTTAAATCTTATTGATTTTAAGGAATGGACAAAAAATTCCCAATAGGTTTTTACAAAACCAAGGACCAACAAGGACCGATAGCAATTACGGTCGAAATTGTTTTTCTCAAAATTAGAAATTGTACGTTTTTTGAGATTCAAAAAATTGAGAGTTTTGAAAAATACAAAATTTAAAAATCCAAGAAATTGGTTAACGGAGGTTACAATATCATCCACAAAATAGGATTTCTAATCCTATGAGTCTAATTTATCTTAGGATTTTCTTGTCTCTTATTTTCATCTTGCTTGATTCCGTCCGTGATTTCTTCGATGTGTTTGTATCTACCGTTCTAACCATGTAATTTTCTTCATTTTATTTAGCAAAGGTTGATATAAGGCGTAGTGTGATCCATAAGGTTAAAAAGGATACTTGATCCATATATCCAAGAGCCTAAGAGTCCCACACCCGAGGATGTTGTGTTTATAGAGCCTACCATAGTTATAGTTGTTAGATAGGGTGCATGCTTAATTAGTTGGTAATGATTGGTTGATTAAATATTATTAATTTGTTTTTTTTATATTCCTAACCATTATCTCTCCGTGACTTAGCTTAAAAAATTATTGCTTGTAAGATTTATGTATTATATTATGCTATTTGTGATGTTTGATTTTTTAGGACAAAAATCTTTTAAGGGGGATAGTTTGTAGTAATTGGGTTCCTAGAATTTATCTTCTATTTTGGAGATTTTTTTATTTTATTTTTTAGTTAGAATCAATTATTAAGTAGGATATTGACTTGGGATCGTAAGGTTTTTGCCTAAGCCTATAGGTTAGGTATAAGGAAATTAGGTCGTATATGGTCTCTGGGGCCCCTAGATATCCCTAGTATATTATTTCACTATTTTAGAATTTTTAGGATTTTATGGAGATTTTTAGATAATTTTATATATGACTTTATTATTTTTCAAACCTTCTAGGATTTACTGTGAGAACACCAAAGAGTATTTATGAGGCTAAAAATTTATATGGACTCTAGAACCCTTAAAATATTTTCTAGGAATTTGTAGGAATTTTTTGGAATTTATTTGGGTTTAATGGGATTTTTTTGAATTTTTAAATAGTTTCTGTGATTAAAAACCCTCATTATCCAGTCAGCCGCTGACGCAGGGGGTGCTAGGCACACACGTCAGCTACCCGCAATGTGCGGGGCCGGCCGCGTGGCAGCAGGGGGAGCTGAGTCAGCGATTCCTAATTTGGAAGCTGAGCTGACTCAGCTGGCCGCTCAAGCCAAAGCCGCGTGGGCTTTGGACCGTTGGATTTGGACGGGGAGCACCTGTAAGCCCCTAGATTTCAAAAAATAGTTTTTATAATTTTTAACAGTATTTATATACGGATACTTATTTTATAGTATATTTCGTATTTTCTTGATTTTCGTAATGCTTTAAATTTTTTCCTAACTTATAGATTTTTCCTTGGCCAGCATACCGCCGGTGTACCGGTGTATACCGACGGCATACCGCCCGGACATGTTTTCTATATTTTAGATATTTTTGATTTCTGATATTTTTATGAATAGTGTTTCGGATATTTTCGTGAATAGTGTTTAGATATTTTTGTGAATAGTGTTTAAGATATTTTCGTGAATAGTATAGATACACTATATTATTCAATGGATAATTGGTTTTGTTTGAATGGCCATGATTGACCTAGACTTTCACATGGATCACGATCCGACGGCTAAGATTAATTCCCCCTTCTATATATACCATTTTACTTTCTCTCTCCTCTCTCTTCTCATTCTCTTCACTCTCTCTTCATTTCTTCTTCCCTTCTCTTCCCTTGGAGCTTGCTAAGAGCTTGGCCTTGAGGTCTAGAGTATGGTTTCGTACCCCTCTTGCTGGAGGAGTAGAAGATTAGGCTTGGAGCTTAACCTAGGCAAGTGCATCTTGCTCAAAAGTGATATGACCATACTTTATTTTTGTTTTCCATAGAAACTAAAGTTTTATTGGCCTATAATTTGCTTCTTTAAATTATTAACATGTTTAGCACTTTTGGTTTTGATCGACAATATTGCGTAGATCTGAGTTTCTAGATATGATTTTCGAGTATTTTGAGGTTTTGATCTATCAAATGTTTTGATTTGTGAAAACTAATACTTCCATGTTGTAGGAAATTCAATTCTATTCAATTTTGACTTTTGAAAGTCCGAATTTCGATTTAAAACGAAGTTTTTATGGCCGAAACAAGTTTTGAGTTCAAAAATCAACTTTCTGTGACGGTTCGAAAAATCCGTCGGAAATTCGCAGAAATCCGTCGGAAAATCCGAACTTGCACCACAAAACTTGCTATGACATTTCGAAAAATCCGTCGGAAATCCGCAGTAATCCGCCGGATGATCCGGTAGGCTGTTTTTGAATTTTTATATATGTTTTAAGTACTGTAAAAATCTGGAAAAAATTATATTTAAATACTATGTTAATTTAGCTAATTTATTATAATTTTTCCAGCATTTAATAAATACTTTTGGTATTTTATAAAAATAGGAAAACAGCGCTCATTTTCAGGATACATATGTTTGTTGATTTTTAATAAATATTTATGAAGGTTTATAAATTCCAGAAAAATTAGTATAAATTTCTATAGTTAACAAGGATCATTTTGGTACTTTATTTCATGAAAAATTGAGCTTTTTGTCTATCTCAAAAATTGTTGGAACACAATGTACAGTTTGATTTATTTATTGAGTAGTTACGACTTGCAATATTTTGTGTTGTTTTGAGTTATTGTAGTATTGGACCACCCCCTACACTAATGTAAAGACCCTAAAAAGTTAGTTTGGATATAGTGTCGCATTGGACTTGGAATTGACCGGAGTTGACCAGTTGACCAAAGTCAACTATAAGTCAACCTCTGACCCAGTTTGTCTTAGTTTGCCCTAGTTGACCTAGACATTATAGTATATCTTTTCACCCTGATTAGCTATTGTATTATCTCATCTTTAGGACTGTGGCTTCACTCCGAGCCTTGATTCATAATAGCAGGATCCCAGGCAAGTACATCTACAAACTTATTTACTGTCTTTTAATGCTAGAACATGTATTAATCCTGTTAAAATACTGATCCTTGAGGTAGCAAGTTATGTCTTCACGTGTTCTATTACTTTCAGTACCTGCCATGCTTAGGACAGTTCTTATATCTTCACATGCTTCTTACTGGTTCTCAGTACATGTTTTACTATACTATATACTGCTTCGAGTATTCACATATTTTATACTGCTCCCAGTATCTGCCATACTTATACTGCTCCCAGTATCTCCCACATGTTTTTACTGTTCTCATATCTCTCAAATGTTTAAATAACGGGTTAAGGGAAAACTGTTAGTATTGTACGTGAACATGACCCCCTTCTCCGTATGTACTTATCGCGCTCGGTGACATTCTATATGTGACCTTGCCGTATGTTCTGATCTCGCGTTTGTGTATGGATATACACCGATGCCGTTCATGCACGTATGTGTATACCAAAAAACTTGATATGTACCGCTGTACATCCTATTCACCTATTGACCGATTCACGTACATACTACGGTTTTAAACTTTTAAATATTATATATACATCTGTCTCTATGACATATGTATCCTTGCCATGATAGATTATGAGATATACCATGATTCCAGATATGCCATATTTCCTATGTTACTATGATACTGTGATCCCAATTGTACCATGAGGCCATATTTTCCAGTATTTCCTGTTTTATAGACTTATCATACCATGTTTCTTATTGTACATCTCTTTCATTATATGTTCAGTACTTTAGTTGTAGAGGTTGTACTTGCTTCCGTCCTGACAGGATAACGTTGTTGGTTCACTTTTCGAGAAGGAAATGCTATGTGTTACGTATTATGGCACTGATTTTGAGGACCTGGCCTTAGCTCCAGAAGAGGCCCCAGCGGGAAACCTTGCTTAGTTATCTTTCTTGTGTTTTGAGACTTAGACTTTGTCTATACTTATATTTGGATACTGGACTTTGTCTCCAGTTAGATACTTGGAAGTGTATTATTAAATATGTGTTTGTTTACCTTCGCTTATAGATGCTGTGTTGTGATGAACTTTAAAATGTAATTTCAGAACAGTTAGCTTCTTAGATCCTTTATTATCTATTCTTAGAACAGCTTACTATGCTTTAACCAAGCGTAGGCTGGACATGCCTCGGCCCGGCCCAACAATTTAGGTAACGGGTCGTGATATATTTTTAGTGGTGGCCCATGCAGGTCCAGACTTAAGTTGTTTGGTTACGTTATTGTACCAAACATGCCTGCAATTAGGATCTAGGACAACTTGTTAACACTAGGGATAAATATTTAGAACACCTAGAGGATATCTAGGATTGCAACATAGGAGAACTCGTCACAGCATAGGACCGTTAACTGTATTTAGTCTCTTGCTTGAATTCAGTGGGTCAATTTTGACCAGGATAGTACCCCTTGGGATGACCCTGAGGATCTTACTCTAATCTTATCTCGAAATCTGTTTTCACCTGTTTTATTTGCTCTCCTCTAAATTCGTTGTTGAATTTAATTCCTGATTTTCATTGTTGACTTTGATCTTGCATCGTGATAAATTTTGTGGATTGAATTGTTATATATCCTGATAAGGTAAACGCCAGCTTTAGTTATGGAGTTTAGAATTTATCGCAGCCATATTAGCTGGTATGACAAAAACATAGAGCCTGATTTTGGATATACTATCCTATTCATAGAATTTAGATTTTCTCGCAGCCATACCGGTTGGCGTGGCGAGGATTCTAGATAACATGATTAGAAGATGTATACCTTAGTTTTGACTCTATCGTTTGTTGCATCTAAGCTTACTGGTGTGGCAAAAATTTTGGCAACATGATTTTAGGAAGACGTGTATGGTTATCAGATCGTATCTTAACTTGGTTTACTTTGTTATAACCGAATGAGCAGGAATAAATCCTTATTATCATTCTTCCCCGTCTTGATTAACTCTGTTCTATCTACATCTACAACTAGGATTATAGGTTCTCTAGGACTCTCCAACAGAATTGCTTTTATGTTATCTTTTTGGACATAATTATTTTTGCGTTCCATCTTTCCTATAACTTGACTAAACCCTTCTTCGTTAACCTCTTGGGTAATTCTTCTCGTTATGCATCTCGTTGTCTTCGTACCATTCTTGGAGATATTCCAATAAACTTTTCTGTCTTGTTTGACCTTTAACTTGTTTGGACACTGTTATGGATTGCTTGACCCAGTCTTAGGCCTTGTAACCTTCTATTTCATAGACGACCGAAATAGCCAACCCTCGTTAACTGATTCTATAGTATAACTGTAAATGTATTGTGTGATTGTGATAAGTACTTTTCCTAAGGATTGGTTAGATTAAGCTTATAGGACAAGTATGAGTGACTGACTGTAGTAGACTTGGAAACCATTAAGAACGATTGTATTGATAGTATGACTTGATGACAGGGTATCTAAGATGGAGAAATAAAATATTATATTATTGTGACTACGGATTGAAGATCCGAACCCTGTACTTACGAATTGAGGATTTAGCATTTGTAGAATTTTGGTGGGTTATCTATAGCTAATTACATGTGATTATAGGGTATATCGATATGTGGAATGATATAGAATAAGTTAGAATGAGATATAATATTGCGTAGGAGATCGGGAAGATATCAGTTAAAACGACAAAGAACGAGGCAAAGACATATGTACATTGGTAATTAATAAATCGGGAGTTTTAAAATCGAGGATTTATATTCGGAGGACTTGTTGAGTAAAAAGAAGAAGGGTCTACGCCAAGAATAAGAATTGAATGTATGATTTCAAGGAGAAGCTGTAGGAAAGGATTGACGACAAATAATGTAAAGGGCCTGTGGATTGATATAATAAGGATAATCAGGATATGATAAGGAAATCAAGTAATTACAATTGAGGTTGAAAATATGATTGATGATTAAGCATTTTAGGCTTGTACGCATACCCAGAGAATGACCTATAGTTTAGGGTATACATAAAGGTTCTATGTTAGTATGAAAGATTTTAAAAGATACATGATGTAGTTTATGATAGAAGGACTTAGTTGAACCTAAACCAAAAAGATTGTAAAGAGAAACGGAAGAGATGATTACAAGGGTAGCAGATTGAGTATCGTAGCCAGAGCAGCTAAATGTTATAGATTGACCTATTGGAAGATTTTTAATTTTGAGGACAAAATTTTTCAAGGAGGGAAGATTTTTAAGCCCCTAGATTTCAAAAAATAGTTTTTATAATTTTTAATAGTATTTATATACGGATACGTATTTTATAGTATATTTCGTATTTTCTTGATTTTCGTAATGCTTTAAAAAATTTTCTAACTTATAGATTTTTTCTTGGCCAGCATATCGCCGGTGTACCGGTGTATACCGACGGCATACCGTCCGGACATGTTTTCTACATTTTAGATATTTTTGATTTCTGATATTTTTATGAATAGTGTTTTGGATATTTTCGTGAATAGTGTTTAGATATTTTTGTGAATAGTATTTAAGATATTTTCGTGAATAGTATAGATACACTCTATTATCCAATGGATAATTGATTTTGTTTGAATGGCCATGATTGACCTAGACTTTCACATGGATCACGATCCGACGGCTAAGATTAATTCTCCCTTCTATATATACCATTTCACTTTCTCTCTCCTCTCTCTTCTCATTCACTTCACTCTCTCTTCATTTCTTCTTCCCTTCTCTTCCCTTGGAGCTTGCTAAGAGCTTGGCCTTGAGGTCTAGAGTGTGGTTTCGTACCCCTCTTGGTGGAAGAGTAGAAGATTAGGCTTGGAGCTTAACCTAGGCAAGTGCATCTTGCTCAAAAGTGATATGACCATACTTTATTTTTATTTTCCATAGAAACTAAAGTTTTATTGGCCTATAATTTGTTTCTTTAAATTATTAACATGTTTAGTATATAGCACTTTTGGTTTTGATCGACAATATTGCATAGATCTGAGTTTCTAGATATGATTTTCGAGTATTTTGAGGTTTTGATCTATCAAATATTTTGATTTGTGAAAACTAATACTTCCATGTTGTAGGAAATTCAATTCTATTCAATTTTGACTTTTGAAAGTCCGAATTTCGATTTAAAACGAAGTTTTTATGGCCGAAACAAGTTTTGAGTTCAAAAATCAACTTTCTGTGACGGTTCAGAAAATTCGTCGGAAATCCGCGGAAATCCGTCGAAAAATCCGAACTTGCACCACAAAACTTGCTGTGACATTTCGAAAAATCCGTCGAAAATCCGCAGTAATCCGCCGGATGATCCGGTAGGCTATTTTTGAATTTTTATATATGTTTTAAGTGCTGTAAAAATTTGGGAAAAATTATATTTAAATACTATGTTAATTTAGCTAATTTATTATAATTTTTCCAGCATTTAATAAATACTTTTGGTATTTTATAAAAATAGGAAAACAGAGCTCATTTTAAGGATACATATGTTTGTTGATTTTTAATAAATATTTATGAAGGTTTATAAATTCCAGAAAAATTAATATAAATTTCTATAATTAACAAGGATCATTTTGGTACTTTATTTCATGAAAAATTGAGCTTTTTGTCTATCTCAAAAATTGTTGGAACACAATGTACAGTTTGATTTATTTATTGAGTAGTTATGACTTGCAATGTTTTGTGTTGTTTTGAGTTATTGTAGTATTGGACCACCCCCTACACTAGTGTAAAGACCCTAGAAAGTTGGTTTGGATATAATGTCGCCCCACATTGGACTTGGAATTGACCGGAGTTGACCAGTTGACCAAAGTCAACTATAAGTCAACCTCTGACCCAGTTTGTCTTAGTTTGTCCTAGTTGACCTAGACATTATAGTATGTCTTTTCACCCTGATTAGCTATTACATTATCTCATCTTTAGGACTGTGGCTTCACTCTGAGCCTTGATTTATATTGATAGCAGGATCCCGGACAAGTACATCTACAAACTCATTTACTGTCTTTTAATGCTAGAACATGTATTAATCCTGTTAAAATACTGATCCTTGAGGTAGCAAGTTATGTCTTCACGTGTTGTATTACTTTCAGTACCTGCCATGCTTAGGACAGTTCTTATATCTTCACATGCTTCTTACTGGTTCTCAGTACATGTTTCACTATACTATATACTGCTCCGAGTATTCACATGTTTTATACTGCTTCCAGTACCTGCCATGCTTATACTGCTTCCAGTATCTTCTACATGTTTTTACTGTTCTCGTATCTCTCACATGTTTAAATAACGGGTTAAGGAAAAACTGTTAGTATTGTACGTGAATATGACCCCCTTCTCCGTATGTACTTACCGCGCTCGATGACATTCTATATGTGACCTTACCGTATGTTCTGATCTCGCGTTTGTGTATGGATATACACCGATGCCGTTCGAGCACGTATGTGCATACCAAAAAACTTGATATGTACAGCTGTACATCCTATTCACCTATTAACCGATTCACGTACATACTACGGTTTTAAACTTTTAAACATTACATATACATCTGTCTCTATGACATATGTATCCTTGCCATGATAGATTATGAGATATACCATGATTCCAGATATGCCATGTTCCCTATGTTACTACGATACTGTGATCCCAGTTGTACCATGAGGCCATGTTTTCCAGTATTTCCTATTTTATAGACTTATCACACCATGTTTCTTGTTGTACATCTCTTTTATTATATGTTCAGTACTTTAGTTGTAGAGGTTGTACTTGCTCCCGTCCTGACAGGATAACATTGTAGGTTCACTTTTCGAGAAGGAAACGCTATGTGTTACATATTATGGCACTGATTTTGAGGACCTGGCCTTAGCTCCAGAAGAGGCCCCAGCGGGGAACCTTGCTTAGTTATCTTTCTTGTGTTTGAAACTTAGACTTTGTCTATACTTATATTTGGATACTGGACTTTGTCTCCAGTTAGATACTTGGAAGTGTATTATTAAATATGTATTTGTTTACCTTCGCTTATAGATGCTGTGTTGTGATGAACTTTAAAATGTGATTTTAGAACTGTTAGCTTCTTAGATCCTTTATTGTCTATTCTTAGAACAGCTTACTACGCTTTAACCAAGCGTAGGCTGGACATGCCTCGGCCCGGCCCAACATTTGGGTAACGGGTCGTGACAGCACCAGATCTTGACATGTGTCCCCGCCGGCTGTCTAAGCCAATTCCACCAACTCCCTCTACTTATATATATGTATATATTATTCAGTTATTTCGTAAACCCTAGATTTAATTCCAGGAGCCTCTTTTGTGGGAGAGTTCAATAGAGTTCTTCGTCTTCGCGGAGCGTTTGCCGTTGATCTAGATGTCCGTTTCATGCACCGTTTTTTTAGAAGCGTAACAAGGTTAGGTTTCCAAATATCTACTTTATTTTCTTGTATTTTGTGTTCGAATTTCTGGATAATTATTTGAGTGTCGGTTATCCAAAAATTTACACGTTGCACGGTTTTCGAGATTCCAAGGGATCCCGAACTCCGATTCGCGATCCGTTTGAAGTTTTGGAAAGCTGACATCGAGCACTACAACATATAATTTTTCTAAAAATTCAAAATTTCGTCTAGTATTTTATTTTTCTCGTAGAATTTATATTTGGTCAACGATTCATCGATTTGGTCATGGTTAGCCATAATGGCGATAACTTTTGACCAAATTGTGATTTTGAGGCACGGTTGATTCCAGTGCACTCATGGCACTAAAATATACCATGTTTCACACTCAAACTTTTGAAGTCATAATGTTTGACTAGTTGGTTAATGGTATGTCTCGGTTTGCGTGCGACGGATCCCAAATTTGGAACCGTGACTTTCATTGGCCAAATATTTATGTTTAAATTTTATTTCAGAATTAAATAGGTTAAAATAGGATTTTAGATGATTTACTCCAAAATTATAATAACATTAATTAACTTTAACTCATTAGTCACTTTCTAGGATTTTTAGAGTGGAATCGTTGATCTAACTTGTGGTTGTTTTTGTGACGGGGTAGATCAGGCTACGACGTCTTGAGTTGTGACTTTATCATCTATCGAAGCAGACAAGTATCACTATGATCCATGTTTTCTTTATTTTATACTGCATGTATCTTCGTGTCATCTTTTCACTATTACTCTCTTATGGTTCATGATTGTCATTGTTCATGATTACTATTGTGCACGAGAGTTAGAATCGGTTGGATATACATACATGTTCATGTCTTTCTTATTGTTTCCATTGTTGAAAGTTTATCGTATCGCTAATGGTTATCGTAGTGGACATATATTGTGAGTGAGTCGGGCGGATGAATACAACAAGTAAGCATGTGGTCAAAGAATTGAATACAGACCCCCTATACATTGATTACATAATATCAATCATACACCACACGTATGACTGACGAATATCCCAAGCCATCTACATGCTGAAAGTTGGTATTCTAAAACACACAGTACACATGACTTAATTATTGTTGCTCTATTGTCTATTGTTCTTCTTTCGTCAGGTCTACCTTCTTATTGTCATCATGTCTTAGTGGAATGTCAAAGTCTACCTTCATACTGTTATCATGTCTCAGAGGTACTTCCTTAACATACAATGGCATGCCTATACTTATCTTCAGTAACTTTTCTTTTATCATTTCTTTATGCTTGTATACTATATTGTTTAATGTAGTGTTATGGTGATCTTGCTCCAATCCTGACTGGATAAGACGACGAGATTTGCCCCGAGGTCTACGGTGAGTATTTTGGCAACCCTGACATCGCTGGAGTACCCGATTCCAGCACTGATACAAATTAGCATATTTCCTTTCTTATGGATTCGTATTAGTTAATAGTTATAGTTATGGAGTTTAGTTGTTTATTTTCTGCTATCCGGGTTTGTTCTCGAGATTTACTGAGTTGTAGTGGTTTATTTGATATCTATAATATTGAGACTATTGGATATTTTGGTTAATATTGATGGATTAGTTATGGATGATATATATATGCGTGTTGAGCTTGTGGTGGACCATTGTTATCATAGACAGCGTACTACCGTCGATGCTGTGGCGTAGGCTAGACTTGGCCACGAACTCGTATCCCAAAATTGGGAGTGGATCGTGACAAGTTTTTATGGTGGCCCATGCAGGTCCAATTTCGCAAAAGACTGCGAACTCGTGGCAGTGCTTAAGTTAGATGTACTACTACAAGCCTGCGAATAGAATTGAAGTTAGGAGGCTATATCATCCATAAAATAGGATTTCTAACCCTATGATTCTAATTTATCTTAGGATCTTCTTGTCTCTTATTTGTATCCTGCTTGATTCCGTCCGTGATTTCTTCGATGTGTTTGTATCTATCGTTCTAACACTGTCATTTCCTTTATTTTAGTTAGCAAAGGTTGATATAAGGCGTAGTGTGATCCATAAGGTTAAAAAGGATACCTGACCCATATATCCAAGAGCCTAAGAGTCCCACACCCGAGGATGTTGTGTTTATAGAGCCTACCATAGTTATAGTTGTTAGATATGGTGCATGCTTAATTAGTTGGTAATGATTGGTTGATTAAATATTATTAATTAGTTTCCTTTATATTCCGAGCCATTATCTCTCCGTGACTTAGCTTAAAAAATTATTGCTTGTAAGATTTATGTATTATATTATGCTATTTGTGATGTTTGATTTTTTAGGACAAAAATCTTTTAAGGGGGATAGTTTGTAGCAATTGGGTTCATAGAATTTATCTTCTATTTTGGAAATTTTTTTATTTATTTTTTAGTTAGAATCAATTATTAAGTAGGATATTGACTTGGGATCGTAAGGTTTTTGCCTAAGCCTATAGGTTAGGTATAAGAAAATTAGGTAATATATGGTCTTCGGGGCCCCTAGATAGTCCATAGTATATTATTTCACCATTTTAGATTTTTCAGGATTTTTTGAAGATTTTTAGATAATTTTATATATGATTTTATTATTTTCCTAACCTTCTAGGATTTACTGTGAGAACACCCAAGAGTATTTATGAGGCCAAAAAATTTATTTGGGCTCTAGAACCCTTAAAATATATTTTAGATTTTTCTAGGAATTTATAGGAATTTTTTGGAATTTATTTGGGTTTAATAGGATTTGTCTGAATTTTTACATAGTTTCTGTGATTAAAAACCCTCATTATCCAGTCAGCCGCTGATGCAGGGGGTTCCAGGCCCACACGTCAGCTACCCGCAACGTGCAGGGCCGGCCGTGTGGCAGCAGGGTGAGCTGAGTCAGCGATTCCTAATTTGGAAGCCGAGCTGACTCAGCTGGCCGCTCAAGCTAAAGCCGCGTGGGCATGGACCGTTAGATTTGGGCGAGGGGCACCTGATCTTGACACGTCCCCCTGCCAGCCATCTAAGCCAATTCCACCGAATCCCTCTTCTTATATATATGTATATATTATTCAGTTATTTCGTAAACCCTAGATTTAATTCCAAGAGCCTCTTTTGTGGGAGAGTTCAATAGAGTTCTTCGTCTTCGCGGAGCATTTGCCGTTGATCTAGACGTCCATTTCATGCGCCATTTTTTTAGAAGCGTAACAAGGTTAGGTTTCCAAATATGTACTTTATTTTCTGGTATTTTGTGTTCGAATTTCTGGATAATTATTTGAGTGTCGGTTATCCAAAAATTGACATGTTGTACGGTTTTCGAGATTCCAAGGGATCTCGAACTCCGATTCGCGATCCGTTTGAAGTTTTGGAAAGCTGACATCGAGCTATACAACATATAATTTTTCCAAAAATTCAAAACTTTATCTAGTATTTTATTTTTCTCATAGAATTCATATTTGGTCAACGATTCATCGATTTGGTCATGGTTAGCCATAATGGCGATAACTTTTGACCAAATTGTAATTTTGAGGCACGGTTGATTCCAGTGCACTCATGGCACTGAAAT
The DNA here is from genome assembly GCA_029216955.1 of Iris pallida. Taxonomy (NCBI): domain Eukaryota; kingdom Viridiplantae; phylum Streptophyta; class Magnoliopsida; order Asparagales; family Iridaceae; genus Iris; species Iris pallida. Next base: position 16,042,216 of record JANAVB010033217.1, read on the forward strand.
ATACCATATTTCACACTCAAACTTTTGAAGTCATAACGTTTGACCAGTTGGTCAACGGTATGTCTCGGTTTGCGTGCGACGGATCCCAAATTTGGAACCGTGACTTTCGTTGGCCAAATATTTGTGTTTAAATTGTATTTCAGAATTAAATAGGTTAAAATAGGATTTTAGATGATTTAATCCAGAATTATAATAACATTAGTTAAGTTAACCTATTAGTCACTTTATAGGATTTTTAGAGTGGAAATCGTTGATCTAACTTGTGGTGGTTTTTGTGACGGGGTAGATCGGGCTACGACATCTTGAGTTGTGACTTTATCATCTATCGGAGCAGGCAAGTATCACTATGACCTATGTTTTCTTTATTTTATACTACATGTATCTTCGTGTCGTCTTTTCACTATTACTCCCTTATGGTTCATGATTGTCATTGTTCATGATTACTATTATGCACGAGAGTTAGAATCAGTTGGATATACATACATGTTCATGTCTTACTCATTGTTTCTTATTGTTTACAGTTTATCGTATTGCTAATGGTTATCGTAGTGGACATGTATTCTGAGTGAGTCGGGCGGAAGAATACAATAAGTAAGCATGTGGTCAACAAATTGAATACAGACCCCCTATACATTGATAGCGTAATATCAGTCATACACCACACGTATGACTGACGGATATTCCAAGCCATCTACATGCTGAAAGTTGGTATTCTAAAACACAGTACACGTGACTTAATCATTGCTGCTCTATTGTCTATTGTTCTTCTTTCGTCAAGTCTACCTTCTTATTGTCATTATGTCTTAGTGGCATGTCAAAGTCTACCTTCATACTGTTATCATGTCTCAGAGGTACTTTCTTATCATACAATGTCATGCTTATACTTATCTTTAGTTACTTTCCTTTTGTCATTTCTTCATGCTTGTATACTATAGTGTGTAATGTAGTGTTACGATGATCTTGCTTCAATCTTGACTGGATAAATATTTTTCAGCTTTAGACGACAAAATTTGCCCCGAGGTCAACGGTGAGTATGTTGGCGATCCTGACATCACTGGCATACCCGATTCCAGCACTGATGCGAATTAGCATATTTTCTTCCTTATGGATTCACATTAGTTAATAGTTATAGTTATAGAGTTTAGTTGTTTATTTTCTGCTATCTGGGTTTGTTCTCGAGACTTGCTGAGTTGTAGTGGTTTATTTGATATCTATAATATTGAGACTATTGGATATTTTGATTAATATTGATGGCTTAGTTGTAGATGATATATATGTGTGTTGTGCTTGTTGTAGACTATTGTTATCATTGACAGTGTACTACCGCCGATGCTGTGGCGTAGGCTGGACTTGGCCACGAACTCGTATCCCAAAATTGGGAGCGGGTCATGACAAAAATCTCTAGACTTTGACTTATGGACCATAGTTACAGATAGTTATAAGAAGCCTGCTAGAATTGTAATTGATGGAAACCTCATAGAGAAACCTCACGACAAATATACTGATCCAGAAAAGAAATATGCTAGTCTAGATGTTAGGGCTATTAATGCTATCTTCTGTGCTATAGACAGGACTGAATTCAACAGGGAATCTACATCTACCACTTCACACAAAAAACTTCTAGAAGTGACTCATGAAGGAACCACTCAAGTCAAGGAATCAAAAATCAGTTTGCTAATACAGGAGTATGAGGGATTCAAGATGAAGCCCAACGAGACAATCACACATATGTTCACCAGATTTCTCGACATCGTCAACCCTCTATCTTTTCTTGAAAAGAACTACTCCAACCATGAGAAGATATGTAAGGTGCTAAGGAGACTAACGAAGAACTGGAACCCCAAAGTCACTACAATCATCGAAGGCAACGATCTCACTACCATGTCTCTGGAGACTCTGATGGGCAAACTAATGACGCATGAGCTCGACCTCAAGGACTTTGAAGAATCTGCTCCAAAGAAAAAGAAATTGCTCTAAGAGTTCATCGTCGAAAGACTGCTCCAGATGAAACAGACGATGATGACTCCGAAGGTGATGATCAAGTGCTCATGGTACGCAACTTCAAGAAGATCCTATGATTCAACCGAAAGAAGAAGAAACAACAAAAAGACAACGATGAAGAGCCTACCTGCTACGGCTGTAAGAAGACGGGACACGTCAAGAAAGACTGCCCTGCAACAAAAAAAGGGAGCCGATATAAAAAGTCATACAAGAAGCCATCCTCTTGAAAGTATGCCAACACAAGCATCTGGCACAAAAGTGAAGTCAGTGACTCAGAAGAAGACGAGGACACTCCCCAAGATACTGCAAACGTCTGCCTAATGGCAACTTTCGACAAGGTAACAAATAATCCAGTTGATGACTTTACTTTTGATGAACTTGGAGATGCTTTCAGTGATTTACTTGAAGATCATAAGAAATTACTTAGTAAATACAAACATACAAAGGATGATATTAAGACTCATAAAGCTGAGATTCATAGACTATCGTGCTTACTTGATAATATTAGAGACACACCACTCACAAAGAACACTGAGGAGTTATCCAAATTTAAACTAAGCTTACACGATGCTGAATCACGTATTGAGAAATAAACACATGATCTTAACTTACTCAATAAAGTACTTACGAAAGAGAAAAAGAAATACAATATTACAGCTGTAAGAATTAGTGCTTTGACTGCCAAATATGATAAAATATATACTGCCTCTAAAAGATTAGAGATCAGGCTGGGCAAACAAGTTATTCAACATCAAACTCAGTCTCACAGTCACAGCACATACACAAGACAGAAGAATGCTCAACACAAGATTATACGATATAAGAAAAATACACATATACATGCTGCACACAAACATGCTTTTATGTACATATATTCTTATGCAACACGACAATCACCCACACATAGACATCACTATCATCCTACTCCTAACACTAATATGCATGCTACATGTCACTACTGTGATAAATATGGACACACTTCACCACAATATAGAATCAGAAGATTAGTTGATTTAAACATGTATGCATGGGTACCAAAGACTAACATTTTAGGACCCTCAAGGATTTGGGTACCAAAGGTCACATCTACTCGTGGTGTAGGTGGACCTTCCTTCATATTCTAGAAGCAAATGGATTCTCGATAGTGGGTGCTCGCGACATATGACTGGAAAAGCAAATATTTTTGCAACACTATCGATGAAAAGGGAAGGATATGTATCCTTCGACAATAATCTAAAAGGTTATATTATAGGTAACAGTACTATTGGTAATTCTCCCTCTTCTGTCATTAAAGATGTCTGTTTAGTAACAGAGTTAAAGCATAACTTACTCAGCATTAGTCATCTTGCTGACAATGGATATGATATTAACTTTAGGAAAAATAAATGCTAGATCATCTGGAGACATCATTTTTGAAGGGATAAAGGAAGATAACATATATATATATCTATCTCTCGAAAGATACAAACAATGCAGGAAGATGTCTCTACGCTCACAAGGATGAAAGGTTACTATGGTATATGCATCTTGGACATGCAAACATGGATACCATATCAAGACTTTCAACCAAGAAGCTAGAAAGAGGACTACCGGATATCACATTCAAAAATGATACGGTATGTGCCGAATGTGAGAAAAATAGGGTAACAAAATCTTCTTTTAAATTCATAAACTCTGTAAGTACTACTAGACCCTTGTAACTTCTTCATATGGATTTGTTTGGTCCTAGTAGAGCAGCCAGTCTTGGTGGAAAACTCTACGCTTTTTTGATTGTTGATGACTTTTCTTGTTTTACTTGGCTTTTCTTTCTTTCAAACAAAAGTGATACTATCTCTGTTTTCGAAATTTTTACTAAAAAGGTATAAAACAAAAAAGGCTTCATGATTACTCGAATCCGAAGTGATCATGACGGCGAATTCAAAAACTCTGATTTCAAAAAGTTTTATGATTTAAATAGATTTAATCATGAATTTTCTTGTCCTAGAACTCTCCAATAAAATGGTGTTGTGGAGCGAAAGAATCGAACTCTTGGCGATATGGCTAGAGTCATGTTGAATCAGTTTTTACTTCCGAAATATTTTTGGACAGAAGTTGTAAGTACAATATGCCATGTCTTGAATAGGGTTTTGATTCGACCTATTTCGAAGAAAACTCCCTATAAAGTTTGGTTTGGTAGAACCCCAACTATTTCTTATTTTAGAGTGTTTGGTTGTCGCTACTTTATCCTGAATACCAAAGACAACTTAGGCAAGTTTGATACCAAAGCTGACGAAGATATTTTTTTTGGATATGCTTCCAAGAGTAAAGGATACAGAGTGTTCAATAAGCGCTTCATGATTGTTGAAGAATCTGCTAATGTTACTTTTGATGAGAATAATAGTATAACAGCTATTCCTGATGACGACGATGACGTACATATCAAACCAGTAACTTCTACCCCTGAGGATACAACATTTGGAACCAGTTCTCTGGAAAGCTTACCAAAGAAGTTCTGCTTCACACCAGAACATCCAGAAAACTTGGTAATAGGTGAGGTATCAAGAAGAGTAAGTACTCGTTCATCTGTTAGAAATTCTATAGCTAGCATTGCTTTTATATCTCAAATAGAACCTAAAAATATTTTAGAAGCTTTTTCTGATGAATTTTGGATATCTGTAATACAACTCAACCAATTCGAAAGAAATCAGGTTTGGGAACTTGTTCCTAAACCTGCTAACCAATCGATCATTGAGTTCTTCTTACTTTTAGGAAAGACCCATCGAATGGTCAGCAGGTTTAGGAACAAGTTCATCGAATGGTCAGCAGATTTCTTTATCGAAAGACCTCAAGAAAGCCCTTTATGGCCTCAAACAAGCCCATCGCGCTTGGTATAAACGCCTAAGCACTTTCTTACTTGAAAAAAATTTCAAATAAGAAGATTGACACGACACTTTTTATAAAATTAATTGATGACACAATTCTATTAGTGCAAATTTATGTAGATGACATTGTCTTTGGGTCTACTAATGAGGCATTATGCCAAGAATTTGCTAATTATATGCAGAATGAGTTCGAGATGAGCATGATGGGGGAACTTAACTATTTCCTTGGATTGCAAGTCAAACAAAACTCACAAGGGATTTTCATCAGTTAATCAAAGTATACAAAGGACATGCTGAAGAAATTTGATCTTGACAACATCAAACCAATCAGCACTCCGATGGCTACAGCAACGAAATTAGAACTTGATGAAAGCGGCAAACCAGTCGACCAACTAAGTATCGATATATGATTGGTAGTTTACTCTATCTAACTGCTAGTCACCCTGATATAATGTTTAGTGTTTGCCTACATACTCGTTATCAAGCCAATCCTAAGGAATCACACATGAGCGCAGTTAAGCGTATCTTTTAATAACTTAAAGGCACTGTTACAGTGGGCTTGTGGTATCCCAAAACCACATCCTTTGACCTAATCGGTTATTCGAATACTGATTTTGCTGGATATAAAGTCGACCGTAAAAGTACCAGCGACACGTGTCATTTATTAGGCAAAGTTTTAGTATCTTGGTTTAGTAAGAAGCAAAACTCTATCGTACTATCTACAACCGAAGCTGAATAAATAGCTGCAGGACGTTATTATGCTCAGATTTTATGGATGAAGCAAACCCTAGCAGACTGTAATTTATCTTTTCAGCATATTTCCATATTCTGTGATAATACTAGTGCCATTAGCTTGACTAAGAATCCAGTATGTCACTCATGAACTAAGTATATAAAAATACGACACCACTTTTTAAGAGATCATCAATTGTAAGGAGATATTAATCTAGAACTCATTGACACTGTTCATCAGCTAGCAGACTTTTTCACTAAACTACTTGCCGAAGAACGTTTCAACTTTCTTCGTCGAGAATTGGGAATCTCGAATGAAAATGCCATATAATAAATCTTACCTGCACAAATACTTGTTAAATCAAAATTCGCATATGTTGCATTATTTTGGGTAGAAGCCAAAAGGGTCCTTCTGTCAACCAGGCGTAAAAGCCTAAGCAACACGGTGTCGAGTGTCTGCGGACTACTGCTAGCTGGGAACCGACCCCTACAGCTAACCTGAGATGATTCACATATACTGAATAATGATTCACAAGTCTATCGCATGTTCTACTTATTTTGTGGCCAATAAAATCTACTTTTTTTTTAATTCTAGACTATCTTTCGTACTGTTATTATCCTTGTTTCCTCCTGGCTCAAACTGTCTGGAGTTCTGGATCCACATAAACCGAACTCGATTTATGACCGAACTCAGTTTATGACCGAAATCGGTCTGGTCGGTTCCAGAACCTTTAACCATTGTAGGCCGTCCGATCTACTTGATCAATACCCTCTTTTTTTCTTATTACAGCCGGTCCTACTTTATATAAACCCAAATTTTGAACCATTGTCTTCATCTTCCACCTCTCTCCATCCTCCTTTCTCAAAACCCTAACCCTAGATCTCTCAAATTTAGTGATCTCTCTCCTCCAAACTCAAGATTTGAAGCATTTTAAGGATTCTCTTTCATCTCCATTACTTTTCTTTGAGGTATATTTCTTGTAGCTTCCCATCTCTACTTCCATTATTTTTTTATGGCACCTAGACTCTTCTCTAGAGGAAAAAGGAGTAGAAGTGAAGCCTCTTCATCAAATCCTCCTCCTATTTTAGATCCCCCTCACCCTTTATTTAACCCACCTCCTCCTCTCAATGCCGACACCTACAATGTACACATATTTGTTTCGTTAGAAGCTTCTAACGAATGGTATACTGACTTTTGTGTACGTAGTGTGGAGCCAGGTCATCCTATTCATTTTACCATCTTTGATGAATTTGACTCTAATTTTAAAGACCTTTGTCGTGATGAACTAGTATCTACCTCTTCAAGAGTTTATCTTAATGCACTACCAAAATACAGCCATTTGGTGATGGACCATTAGCGACGGATAACGTCCGTCGCTAATAGCGATGGACTACCGACTAAGTACAGACTGATTGCCGTCGAAAAGCTGACAATTTTTTTTATTTTAAAGGCGAGCAAAGGTCGCCAGTCCGTCGTTAAGTCGTCGAAGATATAGCGACGAATCATGAAGCCGTCGCTATGCCGTCACTTAGTTATCAAAAGTTGGCGGAAATGTTGAAAAAAATTGACGGGACATTTATCGACCACATAGCGACGGATATTCCGTCGGCCAGCTAGGGTGGTATAGCGACGAACTAGCGTCGGCCATCTATCCGTCGCTAGTCCGTCGCTATATGTCCAGTCCTAACTTAAATTTAACCGACGGGGGAGGGAAGTTTTTATTTCCCCTAAATTTTCTCATGTCTCTCTCTCTCTCTCTCTCTCCGACGCGCGCAGGGCTCTCTCTCTTTCTCTTTCCAGGTAATCCCCGCTCTCTCTCTCTCTCTCGGTGGTCAGGGCGGCGGAGGCCGGTGGTGGTGGGGGTGGGGGTCGGCGGTGGTGGGGATGGGGGGTCGCGGTGGTGGGGTTGGTGATCCCTGGAAGGTAGGGAAGCGGAGGGGGGTTTCGTGGTGGGGATGGGGGTCGCCGGGGGGGATAGGGCAGCGGAGGGTTAGACAGTGGAGGGGGGTTTCGTTGTGGGGGTGTTGGGGGTCGGTGGTAGGGTGGTAGGGCAGTGGAGGAGAGCCGAGGGTGGGGGTGGTGGTGGTCGACGGTAGTGGGGGTGGGGGTGGGGGTCGGGGGGTATGTATAAGGGCAGCAGAGGGGGCCGGGGGTGAAGGGACCGGTGGTAGGGGGATGGCGATCGACGGTGGTGGGGGTGGGAGTTGGGGGCCGGAGGTGGGAGTTGGGGTCGGCGGTGGTGGGGGTAGGGATCGGCGGTGGTGGGAGTGGAGAGTTAGGGGTCGACGGTAGTAATACACACACACACACACACACACACACACACACACACACACACACACACACACACACACACACACACACACCGAAACGGATTTTTTTTAAAACCGAACCGTATTGAATTGACAAGAACTCCCAAAAATAAATTTAACTGCAAAGCAGTAACACACACACACATACACAAATTGATAATATTAGAAAGAATAAAGTTTATTTTATTGCAAAGCACGTGCATCTACTAGTGTTTGTATATGGAGGTGAATATGTATGAAGCGTATTGAATTGACAAGAACTCCCAAAAACAAATTTAATTCAAAATAAAATATGTTTTCAAAAATAAGAAGACCTACTTTTATTCTCCTAAGTTTCTAGCCCAGGAACACCCCCACTCCACTCCACCCCACACCATTAAGCCGAGCTAACTTTTAATTGTTAATTAGCTTTTTCACATGTACAGAGTTCACCAGAGATGAGTCCTAAACATGAAAATGGAGTTCTAATTTTTAAACTCGATGGAGGATACGTTCGAAATAGTATGAACGTCTATATGCGTCCAAACTAGACGCAAGGAGAACTAAACATGCACTAACAGTCTACTTGAATTGAGGGTTAACAGAGTTAAGTAAGAAAAAATTAAATGAGAATAAGTGCTTGGAGAATAAGTTTCGACATCGTTTATAGAGAGCTGCTGGGGTGGGAACGGGTGGTGGTACTGGTAAGTAGCACAGTTAGGAGAGGCGTAGTACCAGAACTCAAGTTGAGGCTGAGGAAGGACTAGAGCGCATGCATAGTATATGTTGGTCTGGGCTAGGCTTTGGTTGGCTGAGAGTGAGGTACGAGAAGAAGGGAAGTCAGAAGGAGCAGATGGGTCCAAAAAATATTATTGATGTTTACGTTAGTGATTGGCCAGTTACATGAGATTTAACTGGCCAATCACTCTCGTAAACATCAATATTTAGGAGATTGTTTACTCTCTCGTGATTCTCTTGCAATGGTATTCTATGTTTACGAGAGTGATTGGCCAGTTACGAGAGTAATTGGAGGTAGGTTTGTACGTGATCAGTACAAATTTTGTGTTTATGGTCCGGATTAAGATTCTTCTTGTGTTCCCGAATCTGAACTGTTTCTAAAGTGTATTTTTATGGATAATTCAATACTCGAGACTGTGCAAAATTAAATCGTCAAACAAAGCTGAGTTGAATTTTGTACATACGTGCTCTCATTGATATTTAATGGTCTTACCAGATGGCACCCAAGACCCGAAGATCTCGCTTGAGAGCGGCACAGATGGCTGCTGAGGAGGTAGTGGTACCTTCTGCCGCTGAGGAGATAGTGGGACCTCCTGCTGCTGAGGAGATCAAGGAAGAATTTCCTCCTACTATTAAGGAGGAAATGATTCCTAAAGCCGAGATAGCTGTGAAGGAGGAGGTGGCAACAAAGGGCAGTTGCACCAGGAGTTCCAGTCATCCATCTCCTCTGGATATTGATCTTGCTGGCGTGGATCCTACTTATGCGCGCTGGCTGAGGGAGTTCTATCTGCCCCAGCATAGACGATAATATATATATATATATATATATATATATATATATATATATATATATATATATATATATGATATAATTTTTGACTGGATTTGTTTCCAGTAGACTTATTAAGTCTGACAACCGACTTGTATGATTTTACAACTCTTCATGTTTCTTATTTTCTAAACATGGTTTTATCTAGACTTCGATGTTTTTAGATGCTATTATCTAGATTTGGTAGATATATATATATATATATATATTTTTTTTTTAATCTAGATTTGGTATATATATATATATATATTATTATTATTATATATATATATATATATATAATAATAATAATAATAATAATAAATAAAAATAATATATATATATATATATATATATATATATATATATATATATATATATATATATATATATATATATATATATATATATATATATGGATTATCCATCGCTAACCTGGAGAATTTCAATTTAGCGACGGACGGCGACAACCAAACGACGGATAATCCTTCAATTAGGTTCTGGAAATATGAAAGATTTCTAGAGCCTTAGCGACGGATAAGTCGTCGCCAATCCGTCGCTGGTTTGCGACTACGTGCGACGGAATATCGACGAAGGTTGCGTATCAGAAACTCTCTGATACGCGTTCACCGACAAGTTGCCGACGGATGACCGACGGATTGATCCCGTCGGTAAGACGATGTATTACTAACTTTATGATACTTGATTTGACAGAAATTCGTCGGCCAGTCGTCGCTAATTGTACGAATATGGCTGTCAAAAATTCTTCGCTCAGTCGTCGCTTGGCGACAACTTGGCGACGGATTGTTTTTAGCGACGAGTCATATCCTGACGGATGTATTTGACCCAAATCCGTCGACAAACCATCGGTAAACTGATTTACTGACGGTTTGGGGACGGATAAGGCCGTCGCTAAAATGTTAAATTTTGGTAGTGATGCCATAAAAATGTTTTATTGCAATCTCACTCATGATGACCGTAAGATTTATTCTAGGGTAGCCAGTATCGACATTGAGTTCGATGATTTTGACTTGGCTGAGTAATTGCAACTCCCTGAACCCAATACTTGGGAACACCTTGTCGATACTCGTGACTTCAAGTTTGTTGACGGTATCACCATATAAGGTTTTTAAAGATATGATGTGTGAACCCAACCCTCGTCCTCGTAAACTTCGTGCTAAATATCTTAACCAACACTTTTATGAACTTTATCGTATTATATTTTCTTCTATCCTTCCAAAAGCCGGATCTTCTGATGAAGTAACCTATCTAGAGATTTCTGTACTATTTTGTCTATATTTTACCGTCCCATTCAACTTTTCATGCATGATAATAGACTGGATGATTCGTGCTAGAAAGAAGCCTAGAGCACTTGTATATGCTATGTACCTACCCATGATCTTTTATGCCTTTAACATTCCCTTAGAAGACTGTCAGTTCATAGGAGCTCCCATTCACCTTTCCAAGGCTCGTAGGAGGCTCATGTACCTTTACCTCCTGCTCCTGCTGAGGAAGCATCATCTGATTCTGATGCTCCTCAACCTGAACTACCTGCCACCTTGGATTCTATCCGAGACATGTTGTGCGACCGCTTCCGGTTAGAAGACGATCGTTATACTTAGCTGGATTATCGGACCACCCTTCAGATGACCGCCATTAGCAACACTATTCATGACATCCAATACAACATAGCAAGGCATCCCGCTATACCTTTTCCTACGGGTCGGGACCCTTCTCGCGAAGGCTACCGGATTGATGACCCTTGGGCCATGAGGTATCTGGATCCTGATGCTGCTTTTGTCAACCTTCGTTGCTTTGCCAGCGATCCATCGGGTTCTGCCGGTCCATCCCGTCCTCTAGCTCCATGATGGCTGTGGTTTACTACTTTATGATGCTGCTGATGCACTCTAGTTATGTTTCTGCTCTTTAATTTCATTTCATGCACTATGTAGTTTATGTATGTTTAAAAGATTGCAAGTTTCACCTGCTGGATTATCAAACTACTAGTTTTACTATTAAGTTTGGTTATGGTTATATTGTGTGTTTGATCTTTCACTGTCTATTTCTATATCCCTTTACGGGGGAGCTATACACTGTTTTGCTAAATGACAAAAGGGAAAAATAGCATACTATGTGATATTTTATGTGATATTGTATTGAGATGTGATGTTATATATGCATTGTACCTATCTGCTGTGCTTGTATAAGTCTTATGTACTAGGACGGAAATATTCATTTACGGGGAAGCCACTTCATACTTGCAAAAGATCTTCTCTCCTTCAACATGTGTCCAGGTATGAATATTGAGACATACAAATATCATTTTGTCAATTATAAAAATGAGAGAGATTGTTGACCCAAACTGGATCACAGTCAACCTGGTTTAGATAATTAACAACTGATATCTGATATGATCCAATACGACACATCAAGTTTAAGACAAAACATCACCTGATATCTGATATGATCCAATACGATACATCAAATTCAAGACAGACGTCGCCTATAAGCTGTTGCATTGCAAATGTAATTTGTTCCCAGTCTGTAATTTTTGATTTATTGAGTCTAGAAAAATATGTACGTTGAGTCGTACTGTGTCATCTCAACTCCTAAACATATTTTTTCAAGCTCTACCATACAAACAAAGCAATTCCTGAAACAAACCAAACCACCCTCACCCATATAAGGCTTCTGGTCTGAGGCAGACCAAACTTGAGTCAAACTCGGTCTAAAATCAAACTCGGGCCGAACTCGACCTCCTTAAAATCAGCAACCTAATTTTTAGGGCCACCTTGCTGCGAGCTGTCCAACGTTCGAATTTTTGAATATTTTAGGATAGAACTCTGGCCGAACTCTGCCTCCCCGACCTAGTATAAATAGAGCTTAATTCTTCTCATCTCAAATCATCTCTCACTTTTAAACTTTCAATCTTCTAAGCCTTATATGCTCTAAGCCTTAAAATTCCAAATTTTCTAGCCACAAAACTTACTAAGCCCCAAGGTGCTCAGTGCGATTCAGCTAGAAGTTCAGTGAAGAGTTGAAAATAAGTCAATTTAAAATTTTTAAGTTTCGCATCTGCGAAGTTGAAGTATTCGAGCGATTTGGATTAAAGGCTCGTGTTTGTAAGAAGTTGGCCTGCTCTTCGGACTAAAGGCACGTGTGTACCCAATTTCACAAATAGTGGATTTCAACTCTGGGCAAGAGTTTTTAGGCCTGGACTAGTCCTCCACGAGAAAAACCATGATATATCGATGTGTTTGCGTTTGTTCTTTTAAACACTTTTACTTTTCGCATTATTACTCTCTGATTATATATTCCCTTAGTTGTTGTTTTCTGGACTTAGCATAGTATTATTTTAATTAGTCATTGTAGACACAAACTCTATTCACCCCCCTCTTGAGTTGCCTACATGCTACTTCACATATTGTCTTTCTTGGTATTTTATTTTTGGATTCGGTATATTACTGTTTGATCAGCATTGGTACACTTGTTTCTAACTTGAAATGATATCCTGTGGATTGAGATATAGTTGGACTTGCTAGTTATAATTAGACTATACCTCTAAATAGCTTATACGTATTCGAGTAGGGCTGGAGTCCACTTGATATGTGCTTGCATGTTCACGTATCATGGTCCTACGTATTTTGGGACTGGAACGTTACACAGTTTGAACACAAATAGGATAACCTAACTCAAACTAGAAGCATTCTGGAAACAGGGTAACCGAATTCGGACCGAGTTCTGCCCGAATTAGGTCATGATAACACCTAATTTCCAAGTTATCATCTTCCTCCTGAAGAGAAGGCTCTAATTTTCGAATTTATGAACATTAGGGGACGAACTCTGCCCGAACTCGCGATCCCCCCGCTAGCATATAAAAAGACATTGAATTCATCACTTGAAACTCACCAATTCACCAATTCATTCTAAACCTTCTTATCTATTATGAGCTTTAACATTTCCATCACCAAGAACCAACTCCCAGCCTTCTAGTGTGCCAAAGTTGCGATCTCGGTTATAAGTCTGTTAAAGCTGTAAAACTTGGATTTTCAAGGTGTACGTAGCTCTTTACTCTTGTTGTTTGAATTCAACATTTTTTTCATATCAAAATCTTGTGGTTGTTGAAGTTATCGTGCCCTTCGGATCAAATCACGAGTCTGTACGAAGTTGCAAGCATTCAGATCAAAATATATGTTTTCACTGATAGTGGATTAACATCGAGCGAGAATTCTATATATTGGATTAGTCCTACACAAGCGAAATTAGTATACATCACGACATTTGCGTTTGCTTCTCTAAACTCTATTTACTTTCCACTTACACGTGCTTTAGTTTGATAATTTATAGTTGTTTAAATCGTCTTACTTTTATTGGGATATTATTGACACACTTTATTCCCCCCCCTCCCCCCCACACCCCCATCTAAAGTTGCCTAGTTGTTTTCAGTTAATACATTAATAAATGAGTAATTTATATTGGTACTTCCACCAACAATGCACATTTCACTTAAAATGTGTTATAAAATAAATATCTAGTAAAAATATCCACATAAATTACACATTTACTAATATATTAATATGTGCCATTAATGTTAACAAACTCAAGAATGAGATGCAAAAGGGAACATATTGACACAGATAATATGGAAAGAAGGGATTAAAATTAAAAAGTAACTATTTTGTCATATTTTTCAATATATTAAGGTTTTTTCTAAGGGCACTACAATTGTTATTGGGGACAGTCCAAGGAGGTGAAGATTTTGCTGGGAAGCACCCACAATTTGCTTGGAGGCAGTCCAAAAATTAGGGCAGAGGGAGGGAGGCGAGCAGCAATAGCAGGGGTTGGCATGGGCACGGGAGCGGGGGGGGGGGGGGGGGAGCGGAGGCGGGGAGGGGGAGAGGTGGGCGGAGGCGTACGGTGTGGGCGGAGGCGAGGTGGTGGCGGACGACGCAAGGGTGGCATGGGCGCGGGGGCGAGGTGGTGGCGGGACTGGACGGCCTCCTTCGCGAGGAGGCGCCGCTCCTGCAGCGAGGTGGTGGCGGGACTGGACGACCTCCTTCGCGAGGCGGCACCGCTCCCTTTCTTTCTTCTTCAATCTTTCTTTTTTTTTCTTTCTCGATGGTTTTTTGTTTGGGTGTCTTCGTCTACGGGGACTGCAGCTAGGTTGGCAGTCCCTTTATGTTAGGACTGCCAACTTGTTGACAGTCCTCCTTTATGTGGGACTGCCACTAAGTTGGCAGTCCCACTTGCTGAAAAAAATTGGGCTGTCCCCAAGTAAAAAAATGGGTTGCAAACTTATATTTTTTTTGAACTATTTTGGGCTGCCCCCAAGTAAAAAGTGTGGTGCCCTTAGAAAAAACCTATATTAACATGCATAAGATGTTAACAAAACTAAAAAATGAGATGCAAAGGGAACATATTAACAGAAATAATATCAAAAAAAGGAATAAAATAGAGACTGCTTTTGTTTGTACATAGGACACTTATTGATGGATAGTAGGTTAGAAGTGGGGTTAGGGCATCTCCTGCTGCTCCCTCTGCCCGTCTTAAATATATTAATAATGGTGTGGCATGGACGATAATGGTGTTGATGCTGCTAGTGTGCGTGTCTGTCTTGGGCAGTGGACCACATTACTCGCATTAGATTAAAGATTAGATAAGATGCACTCTCCATCTTCTCGACAGATAGAGAGACCTTGGCTTTCGTTACTGTGTCGGGACTTTGGGACAGTGACCTGTTCCCACTCCTCTCCTACTTTCTCTTTCGCACGTTACTCTCTCTCTCTCTCTCTCTCTCTTCCCTCTTCCCACCAACTCCTCTTTAATTGTTGTTGATGCTCGAGTCGTAGCTATAACTAGAAAGAGAGAAGATGCAAGAAGAGGAGAAACAAGAGTTGGACATGGTGATATAGAGAGGAAAAATTAGTCCGTCTCTGTCTGTGTACG
The DNA here is from genome assembly GCA_029216955.1 of Iris pallida. Classification (NCBI taxonomy): domain Eukaryota; kingdom Viridiplantae; phylum Streptophyta; class Magnoliopsida; order Asparagales; family Iridaceae; genus Iris; species Iris pallida. Next base: position 16,057,594 of record JANAVB010033217.1, read on the forward strand.
TACGTACGTAGATATTAGCTAGGTTGCTTCATCTTGAATGTGCACGTCTTTGTCAAGGAGAGCCTTACTATGATGTGATCCGTGTGTACTGCTAGAGCTACTTGTGGACAGTTCCATGTTTCTCAACACAACACTAACCTTTTTTTCTACACATCATACATAGTAAAGAGAGAGAGAGAGAGATTTGGTTTCCATCTACAGCTCTTGTTGCATTGATTGATTGTTGTTAATTCAAAGAGAGAAGAGCTGGCGAACACTGGTGGAATGGGAACGTGGGCATGGGAGGAGGAGGAGCGTGGGAGGAATGGAGCCTCTCCTCCCTTCCCTCCAACCATCGAAACTGGAGCCCAACCCCACCAACAGCAGCAGCAACACCAACAACAACACCAACGCCGACGACGACACGGGCCGCACCAGCAACCCCGACAACCTGACAGCAGCGGCGGCGGCGGAAGCAGCCGCAGGCCCCGCGGCCGGCCCGCGGGGTCCAAGAACAAGCCCAAGCCGCCCATCATCATCACCCGGGAGAGCCCCAACGCCCTCCGCTCCCACGTCCTCGAGATCGCCACGGGCGCCGACATCGTCGACGCCGTCAACTCCTTCGCCCGCAGGCGCCAGCGCGGGGTCGGTGCTGAGCGGCAGCGGCGTCGTCGAGGGGGTCTCCCTCCGCCAGCCGGGGGGGAACGTCGTCGCCCTCCACGGCCGCTTCGAGATCCTGTCGCTCTCCGGGGCCTTCCTCCCCACTCCCGCGGCCTCCGCCGCCAGCGGGCTGACGGTGTACCTCTCCGGAGGGCAGGGGCAGGTGGTGGGGGGCAGCGTGGTGGGGGAGCTGACGGCGTCGGGGCCGGTGATGGTGATCGCGGCGACGTTCGCCAACGCAACATTCGAGAGGCTGCCGATGGGGGAGGAGGAGGAGGTGGGGCCGGCGGAGGACGGTCCGGGAGGAGGGATGGGGCTGGACGAGATCACGTCGTCCGCGATGCCCATGCCGGTGCCCATAGGGATGCCGCCGAATCTGATGGGGAACCACGATGTGTTTGGAGCTTGGGCCTCCGCGGCCGCAGCCGGTCCTCGCCAGCCTCCCTCCTACTGAAACTGAACTGAGTTTGCTTTCTTTCTTTCTTTCTTTCTGTTCCATTTCAGTTGATGATGTTCTTTATTTCCCCATTGCATGGATTTAGATGTACACATGAAGAATGTTGATTATGTACTAGCATTATTTACATGCAGATATTTCATCCTTCATATTTAGTTCATTTCATTGTGTGCTGATAGATATTTTGCTGATAAGAAATAATATGGAGATGACAACTACAAACTTCTCTATCCCAAACCATTCATCTATGTTTACTGTAACATATTTACCGCTGCACTGCACGAGTCCTAGTTGTGTCCGCTGTACCCATTTTTTTCTGGCTGCACTACACCAACCCTAATTAGACACACTGGTGGCAATTAGAATGTATATTTGGGATTGAATTTTCTTCTATCCTTTCGTGACCAAAACCCGATGGTTGGTAGGAAGTAGGAATTTTTACTGGCATGGGGAAGACTTTTCACTTCAACATGTTGAAAACGAACACAGAAATCGTAACCCAAATTGGTAGGACTTGGTGATGACCTAAGAAACACGGACAAACCAAATATGCCGAGACGAGAATAAGCATAACGCTAACACAATAAAAATTTTCGTTGAAAATTCGACGGAAAAAAATCATGGGACAATTAGAGTCCATCGTGGAAAAGTCTTCATTATTGGATTGAAGAAAAGTAAACTGATTCATTTACAAACTCCTCCACCGATCCACACGGATCACACTAGTGCTTCAATCAGATGGAAATAGATTATAATGAGTACAAAAAGATTATCGAAAATGAGAAAGAACCGTTGTAGAGCTCCTCAAACTGGTATATCTTCGAATCAACTCTCGAAACTCTAAATCACCTCTTCCTTTCCTTAGAAAATTGCAACCTTGAGAAACTCTCTCGTTGGATTATGATCTCACCTGGATTACGATTTGAAAGTCCTATTTAAAGCACCCCAATCCCGGAAAGGTATTGACCATTGATCTCAATCCAATGTTGTTAATAAAGTATTCAAATTTGGCCTTCATCCCCGATATCGATATATCGTCGGTACACCAAAAAAAATTTTTCACATAGGTTGGAACCCCACCCAACACCAACAAAGCAATCTCTTCCCCATTAGGTAGAGAAGCTCGTCGTGCCGACGATCCTCCAACAATGCTCAAATTTTCTCCTTCGATAGAACCTTCATGAGCATATCCGCTCTATTGTCCTCTGTATGAATATCTTCAAGCGTCGTGTCCTTTGCCTCTAGCACATCTTGTATTCAATGATATCGAGTTGTAATATGTTTGGATCGACTATAAAATTTTGGATTATTCTCAAGGTGAATAGTACTCGCTACTAGAAAATAGACCTTTCGTGTCCCTAAAAAACTGTTACGAAAGTGTTTTTGTCGTCGCAAATACTATTTGCGACAACAAACAAGAGGTCGCTTTTGGTTGCATGGCAAAACGTTTTCGTGACGACAAATTAACAACCGATGCTAAGCTTTAAAGAGACTATGGCGACGATTGGTTACCCGTGTAGCTAACCGTATTAATGATGGAAAGTGTTGGCACAAATATTTAGTGACGCCCTTTAACGACGGCTTTTGTTCGGGTGGCCAAATGTATTAACACGGGTACATGTCGTTGCAAAACTTTTGCATCATAGTCTAGCAACGGTTGGTTGCTTGTGTGGCTACCAATATTAATGACGCAGAAAGCCAACCTAAATCACCAAAACAATTGTCTATGATTATTACCGTAACGAATAATTTTATCATGGTAAAAAAATTTAAAAGTAATGGTTGTATTTATCATGAACTTGTATAATACATTCCACCTCCAAGAGAAGTTCCACAATAGTATCTCATAGAAAAATTATTACTTTCTTAAATTTGCTTCAAATTACACTTGAATTTGCAGTCCTACAGGACAACACATGGCATTCAAATCAACCTTCATATACAGAACAAATTTTTACTACTACAATTTTTTGGCGTCAATAAAATTTGAAAAGAACATGAAATTTTCAATTGCGTACAAGTTGTTCCAGACATTATATGATAGAGGATACCCATTTCCAGTAATTTAAAAAGCAACCCCAAAATTTATTTTTAAGAAAGCAAATTTAAGTATATACTCTCACTCGTGCAAATTCCGTCAGACGGTCTGGTGGAAAAGATTTTTTCGTACAATTTTGTAAAATATGTTACGGTCAGTACAATTTCAGTATAAATGGATCTGCTATAGGAAATTTTCTGTAAATATAATGTTTGAAGGGCTGCAACCACAATAACAGATTGTATATTCTGTACATTACAAGTGACTGAATTGTCTATACATTGCTAATCCTTTTCTCTAGACACTGGTTATCAGAATTCACATTCCTATCAGCTGCAGATTTAAACAACATGCGAATTGTAGGACGCACAACATTGCTTGGTTCTATGCGCTCTACAACTTCGTTTGGACGAGAAACATCTTGTCCACCAAATACTGGCAATGGTAAAGAAAGACTATTACGTACGTGAGAGCCACAAATATCAAATATGCAAAGGATCTATTGGCATAACTAAAAACACAGCTTTGACCACCTTAATACATCATGCAATTTTGATATTGAACTGAGAGTGGAAAGTACACAAAAACTCAATTATGTTCCTCGGATGAAATTAATAATATCGCAACCAAGACTTCTTAGGTATGTAATATACTTATGAAATGGATGGAAAACACTTAGTATGTAATATACTTATGAAATGGATGGAAACACTGATTAAATCAATAAAGCGGATGCTTTGCCATGTCTTTCCTATTAATAATATGTAGTTATCCATATACACAACTTATTACAATGACACAGTTTATTTGTTGATCCAGATGGATTTGGCAATAACATATTTGTGGAACCAAATCTGAATCAATATTTGATTTGATTAGATTTGGACGTCATAATTAATCTTGAATTTTTTTAGGATTTTCTGTTACCTTAAATAGGGTTTCTAATTTTAGGTCATAGGGTTTCCTATTTTAGGGTTTCTATTTTAGGAATTTCTATGAGCTAAAATATGGTTTCTCAAATAAATATATATATATATAATTATAATATATATATATATATATCTATATATATATGTTGAGGGTGGAGGTAATAGAATTAGCTCAAGACGGAGATTCGAGAAGCAAGTCTACAAAAAATTTAAGAGAAAGTCTGTACTTTGCTATTATGTCTTGTCATCCAAGACAGAAGGAAAAGAAGATCTGTGCGGGAGTCGTCGTCTTCATACAGGAAGATCGCTACGGATAGGATGAGTAATTTCAAGTTGTAATCCTTCTGCTTTTTTCTTTAGTCTAGTGAGGGTATTGAATCTTTGGACAAAAGATTCAACATAGTTTTATTCAATCTTGTATCTACACTTGAAGTTATAAAGATAGATATTTGTCTAGGTGACATAGTCATTGAAAATAATATTCTCTTATATGTCTTAGTGCTTGTGTTAGACGGGTGGTTGGTTATCTCAGCTTGATTTGCCTAGTTTCAATTGAGGTCAACTTTTTAGAGTGGATCAGAGCACGATATCAGCGCTTCTAGTCCCAATGTCTGGTATCATAGCTCTCATGTTCTCGAGAGGGAAGAAAGGTTCGCAATATCGGTATCAAAATCATTATCGAACCATTCCTATGAGTTTCGGGATCGACGGTATCGGGGGTATCAATGGTTTCGGATTGAAGTACGAAATTTTATCGGAAAACAAATAAATATTAACAAATTATCAACATTTTAGAAAATATATTTTATACATTTAGGCATAATTTTAAGTATCTTCAGCATTGTTTCTTAGTAGTTTTGAAATTGAATGTAATAGTAGTCAACATTGTCGATTGGTTTAAATGTGATAGATAAGTTCTCTTCTTTTACATGCTTTTACAACCTCACTATGCTTTTACAACCCTTGCTAATTGAACTTTTTCGTTCAATTTGCTTTGCTGAATTGACCAGAAAAGATATTCCAATGTTGATATCGGTCGGTATCGAGTATCGATCGGTATCGGATCGGGACATGCCAAAATGTATCGATATCGGGTACATCTGACCGATACCGATCGATACTGCAAACTTTGGAGGGAAGGTGTAAGGGAAGGTGTAACCATGTCTGCGGAGCAGATGAACACATGTATGATTACCCTTTGGGAATTGGGCAATTAGAAGCCAAGAATGGAGGGATCTAATCTGGTGCAAGGATTTGCATGATCCGTTAGAGGATGACAACGCAAATGACTGGACGATTGGTGTTTTATCACGTCTCCGTAGATAGTTTGGCAAATATTATGGAAGAAACTGCACTCATTGTACGAACGGAAGACAACTTGCAACAAGGTATTTTTATTTGCCAACTCATCAACTCGAAGTACATGGAATGTGCCCCAGTGGCATAACATCTGAACGATGTTCAGGATATCATCAATCAGTTGTCTGCGATAAATATGGTAATTGACGATGAGATTTAGGTTCTAGTGCTTTTGAGTTCTCTGCCGAAAAATTGGATTCCGTTGGTGGTGGTGGTGAGCAACTCCGCGCTTAATGGAGTTGTCACGATGGAGATAGTCAAAAGTAGATGGTTGAACGAGGAGCAAATTAAATTTTTGTAGGAGTCTGCTCTGGTTGTTTCCTACGGAAAGAAAGACTCAAGTAACTGGTAAGGACATGAGAGAATTCTCGAGATCATGCGATTGTGAACCACAATGAGGACTGCTATCACTGTGGTAAAAGGGATCATTTTAAGAAATGTCACGATCCACATCCGGTATAGGGACACGAGTGCATGACAGTGTCCAGCCTATGCCACAGCATCGACGGTATAACGTTGTCTAGGTCAACTAAACTAACTAACAATATAAATATCATAACATGTCAAGATAGTCATCTACAAATGGAGGGCAAGTGATGACAATATCTATACTCAATCACAATACTCCAAGAAAGATAAATGATACGAAAAGATAAAGACAACATGATATGAATTATCCTGAAAGAGAGTAACATAAATAATACAAGTCTAGAAAGTTTAAGAGCCAACAATCTCAAATACAGGTCTAAAATAATATCAGTCCATGAGTTTAATTGAAGACAAATTCACACAAATCTAGCCTAATAGAATCGCTAAATAAGTCTCCTCTGCTGGAGCTAAACCCTTCCGACTCAAAGTCTCCCGATCCACGCCTACTACACCTTGTGAGACGTAATAGGTAGGACAACCGTCATCTGAAAATATCCAGTCAGAATTGGAGCGAGTACACCACTAATAGAAGTTCCAGTTAATTGACAAAAACTATAAAACTGTAAATAGAGAGGACGATAAATTGAAGGAATAGAACTACCAACATGTAAACATAAACTGGCAATAGTACTATGAAGAGTAAGCGATATGAATAGTACAATGTACAGGAATAAACAGGCCATGCATGTACAGTACAGTCCAAGACATATGATATAAACAATAAATACTATAAATATATATGTTTGAAATACTAGTTTCGAGATGTGATCGGTTTTGGGAACTTGTACAATCGCTAGGTGGCCTGATTAATCATGCATGAGATGTACGATTAACACTTACAATGTTTACCATTACAATAGGGAGTTGATCACATCTCTTACTAGGTTTTTTTCCGCCCCAACTAGTACAGTGGATCCAATCATGACACGTTATGATACACGAACAATGTTTTACGATATTATCATGTACAATGTCTATGTCGTGTACATCGTCAATACGATAACCATAGTAACATCATGATTGAAGATCCAACAATATGCCAGTCTGTGTATCATCGTGTCAGAATCAAATATAGCATCACTAAATACAAGATTTATAGTAGATATCAAATAATGGAAACTATCAGAGAATGTACTCGCTTGAGATCCGATGTGAAATATTAACAGTATTCGATACGGTGCCTCAAAGACCTAAATATGAAATATAAATGTCAAATTGTGTTTTGGAAAGATAAACATGCTATTTTAAGTCGATTCTAGGTCTCCAAGTCATTCCTAGGTCAAATTAGGTCAACTGGGCTAATATCTTGTCGTATCAAAGTATTCTAGCCTATACTGGACCACACTAGCGAATACACTATGTAACTACTTATAATATATGCATGTAGGCCATAATGTGCAATGCCTTAACCTTTACCCATGTGTCTAGACACTACCTTAACTCCAACCTATTACCTATTCATAACTATTATTATCCTAACTTACCCTCCCTAATATACCATACATGTACCCTACAAATATTAATACACATGAGCCTAGCCTCTATATATATATATATTAGACTAGGCTAGGCTCACGTGTGTGTGTTTGTGTGTGTGTGTGCGCGTGTGTATATATATATATATTATATATATATATATATATATATATTCTCATAAGCTATATTCTATAGACAACATATATTGTTACCTATGCAGTATCAACATCATCTTCTTATGTTAAAACCAAGTACCCATTTATGCCTACATATATTATTACCTTTCCTTTATCCCTATCTATACATGTATGCTATATGTAGTACTTATATAATAATATCTGAATTTACATATAAATGTTTGACTTTGGAATAAACTAGAATATGAAAAACAAATTTCATGAAAGATGATTCCAAAGTAATATAAGGATGCCAGCATCTCTCTCACTAACAACCAGCTTATAGATGCAATGGCATCAAAGACAACATGGGAATGTTTCTTCAAGAATCGGATGCAGAAAAAGTTAGCATTACCAAAGAAAACCTAAAAAGACTACATAATTCATTGATTAGCCATACAAGTCCTATCCACTGAGCCAGTAATTCTTCATGCACCATATTTTTCTCCTACACCCTTGCTCACACTAAAACTCTTTGGTATGTAATCTCAACAACCATAACAAATGTAACCATGGAAATCGACTCGGCCTAACATCTTGCTTTCACATTGTTGTAGTATTTATTGATAGTCTACTTCAAAACAATCTTCTCGATCATATTATAGTGCTATATATTTTTTCCCCTTCTTTCCCTTTGTACCATGACACCTCTTGTAACCTTCAGAAGAATCAAAAGTCGACCTTGCTCCAATATCCACATCCTTCAGTGTCTAGTATACTGTGAAATCCGATTCTTGCACATACTAGACATACCATGTTGTCAAACATCCTAATTTTCAACGTTCCCTCACTGACACTCACTAGGATAGCCATATTGCATTCCAATAGAGTCTCTCTTGTCCTCCAAAAAAATCAAACCAAGACCTATCCAAACAAACCTGCATCAAGCAATCAGAATCTAACACTAACTAACCAAGAAACTTGTGTATATCTGTTGAGGCTATAAGCAATTAACTATGGCTACTACCATTGCTGCTCCTCTATTACGTTCTAATGCTTCTATTGCTAAAACCCTCCCCCACCCCCCTTCACACACACACCACAAGACACATTACTCATCTATATCTGACACACACCACTGGCTACTTACTCTTCCTTGCCCGACCTATAATCTGCACACACTCACCTGAGAGATACACCTACACTTGTGTGAGCCCCTGTTTTTCAAAAACTTATTTAAGTAGTGTTAATTAATTTCTAATGTCATTTTTTAGCCTTAAAATATTTTAATATAATTTAGGAATTTTTCTACAATTTTTTAAATGATTTTTAAATGAGTTTTAATAGTTAAAATATCATTTTGTAATAATTAGAATTGTTTTTATATCAAACTGCAATTTATAAATTGTTATAATAACAGTTTGCAATTAATAATTTGTTTTTAATGCGGAATGCAAATTTGAATTTGCATTTAGACACTGGAAGGACCTATCTGTAATATCCTAAACTACGGGGACCTAAACGAAAAATTCTATTCTACCCACCCCCGACGACTCGGCTGACCGACTGCCACGCCGCCGACGACCCGCCATTTTCAGCCGCCCAACCGACCTAGGACCGACTCTGACCCCTATAAAAACTCCCACACTCACCCCCGACCCATCCACGACCACCGTCGACGACCACAGACCCTATTCTCTTCCCCGACAGCCCAAACCCTAACCCCAACTCCGGCGAACTCTCGTCCAGCCCCCACGACGAGCGTCACCGCCCCCAACCACCATCAATCGACGCGCCCGGCCAAGACGAACGCATCACCACCACTCCGCCGCGACCACGCGCCTCCTCCGCCGTCAAGAGCTTTCGAAACTCCCCGACTTGCCGGACACGTAAGTGGCAGTGTTGAATTGTGTCGTGTGTGTCTCGATTCGACCTATGTCGTTCGCCAGGACACGACGAACCCAACGCTGTGCTCGGACACGCGTTTCATGACCCGTACGTGTCGTCATAGCACGGACACATAGACTCTGTGTCCCAAACTGTCAGGACACAGAGTTGATTTTTCGGGTTATTATTAATATTAACTAAAATCGAGAAAAAAATCAAAATCCTGACCCTAACACGAGCTTCGGGCTGACCCCCTGGCCAGCCCGACCCAGTCAGGGAACCCGACCCATAGGGCCGAGTTCGAGCCCCCTGTGCTGTGTCTGTTTCTTTTTCTTTTCTTTTTCTTTTTGTTTTATTTTTATGTTTATTATATAATATATATTATATATATATATATATATATATATATATATCTATATATATATATATATATTATATTTAGATATGTAATATGTATATATGTATTTCTGCATATATATTTTATTATATATCATATGATTATAGTAGTACAATATTTATATATATATATTATATATTTATTTCTTTATGTATATATATGTATTTTCTATATATATATATATATATATATATATATATATATGTTATATGTATATGTATATATACATAATTATTTAGCCTAAGTAATTTACGTAATATTATACATATGTATATTTTTAATGTATGTAAATATTACTTGTCATATTTTTATGGCTACTATGTAAAATTTTACCCTATTAAAATATTAATATTTATTATGTATTTTTACGTTTTTGTATTTTTGTGTATTTAAATTACTGCGACCATTTGGTGTCCAAGCCTAGCATGAGTTTTTGGGCCCAAATGTGTTTTCACACATTCAAGACATGTACAAGTCATATTGGACTTGATTCATGGCCTTGGGTCCTGTATTTGAACTTTGGTTCAAATTATGTACATGGACAAAATACGCAGATAATTAATTATTTAATTTTAGTTTGTGTACAATGCTGTTTTCGAATTTCTAAAAATACTTTAATTGCTGTTAAAATTCTAAAAAAATAGTATTTAGATACTATGTTAATTTAGCTAATTTAGTATAATTTTTACAGTATTTAATTTACAGTTTTGCCACTATTTTGGCATATGAAACAAGAACTCATTTTCTGTGTACTTAGGAAAACTGATTTTTATAAAATACTTGTACTGGTTAATAAATTCCAGAAAAATTATAATAAATTTCTATAATTAATAAGACATTTTGGTACTTTATTTTATGTAAAATTGAGCTTTTTGTCTATCTCAAAAAATTGTTGGAACACAATGTTCATTTGATTTATTTATTGAATAATTACGACTTGCAACTTTTTGTGTTATTTTGAGTTATAGCCGTGTTGAATCTCACCCTCACTAGTGTAAAGACCCTAGAAAGTTAGTTATAGTAGTGTGTCACCCCACATTGGTCTCCTATGCTAAAGTCATCATTTTGGCTAGGTGCCCAGTCACAAGTCGTGTTTCACCAATTAGTGTCTTAGTGTTTTAGCTTAGTGTAAAAACTAAGTTTATGTATTTATTTCTACAGTGATGAGTTACCCGACATATATAGCACTTTTATCGCAGCTTGCTTTGCTAGAGACAAGTACTCTCTACAAACTTTACATACTGTTACATTAATGAACTACAAATCCAACCATGTTAAATGCTGATCCTTGGGGTAGCAAGTTAAATCTTCACATGTTGTACTTTCAGTTACTACTATGCTTAGAACAGTCTTTATATATATCTCTCACATGATTAAAATATGCGTTATAGGAAAACTGACAGTTGAGTACGTGATCATGCCCCCCCCTATAGTAGCGAGCGAGGTCGCATTTTATATGCATACTTTGCCGCAGGCCATTATCCAGCATTTCTGTACGGATGTACACCTATGCTTGTAGACTTGTACGTATGTACATTTTATTTACATGTACCACAGTACATTGTACACCTATTGACGATCACGTACCTGGTACAGTTTTAAATTACATATACATCTGTCTCTATGACATATGTGTCTTTGCCATGATAGATTATGTGATGCCATGTTTCAGTTATTCCTCTTATGTTCATTTCCATGTTTCATATGCTAGTTTGTTAGAATCAGTACTTGCTCCCGTTTTGACAGGATAACGTTGTAGTATTCTTACTGAGAAGGAGTTGCTCTGTGACTCATATTACGGAGATATTGCCGAGGACCCGGCTTTGCTTTACGAGGATGTTCCTGCGGGGAAACTCGTCTAGTTTGCGTAGTTGCTTGGGATATTTAGTGTAGTCATATATTAGACTACGTATTTTGTAACTGGACATGTATCCACTTTTATATTTCAGACTTGTACTTTGGACTTATTACTATATGAGACGACTTTTGCGTTTGGAGCATTTATGACTTTTATTCACTTATAGAACTGTTAACACATTTAGTTTTATCCTGTTGTTTTAGAACAGCTTACTACGTTTTATATCAAGCGTAGGCTGGACATGACTCGGCCCAGCCCAACAATTTGGGTGGCGGTCGTGACAACTTGACTCTTCAGAACACTATAACCTATACTCATATAGCAGGCCAAAACAAGGCCAGGCCAAACCAAGCCAAGCCACCCAAGCCTGCTGCCCTCAACAAATGAGCTCCCACTGTCCTATGCACACAGTCCCTCCCCTCGAGCTCACCAACATTTAGAACCTAGGATACACCTACTGCTGCAACAGGTTATCCTAAATCTGTACACTGTTGTAGATACTTCAAAACTGTAGGAACCCCTCTTGGCACTTCACACACATGTACAACATCTACCAGACACTGGGTTCAGTCCCTATGCATTGGAGACTAGGCTCTACACACAGATAATGCAGTCCACTACTATATATGTCACATTCCGATTCCGAAGAATAGATAGTCGTCCCCCGGGCGTGATGTCGTGATTCCTAGATTGTGATCACATAAGACATAATCATAAGGTAATCCGAAATACAACATCTAAGAGAGAGCGCAGACAAATTGAACAACACATTGAGACAGAAAAACTTTGCTTGTTATTGATAATAGACATCATTTACAGACTCTATTACAATCGTGCCGCACGGGCTTTACAACATGACTCGATTACAAAAGGAGTGTCGATGAGATACATCCCTTATTTACAACAAAAGTATTCCAGCCATCTGGATGCTAGGGATGCCAGACATGTTCCTTGGACTTGCAGAGAGTCGTCAAAAGTTCAGCGACGAGGTCTTCGACGCGAGGTTGAAGCTTCAAAAGTACGAACGTCGCCTAGCTAGTTGGCATGTTCTTCCTAATTCCTGGCACATGCAAAGAGCGAGGGTCAGTACGATCATATGTATTGGCGAGTGGCTAATTAAATCCAAGCTCTGCATTTGGTTCAAACAATTTTATAAACATGTTAGCTATTTTTGTGATCTTTCTAACCATCTGATTGATTTGCATGTTAACATATTTTGAGGCAAGCATATAAAATTGTATACATTGAGCAGTTATCATAATCATCTCTTGTCACGTGCGTTAGTTCAAGCATGAAAGGGGTGTGAAGGTCACTAACCATGTCAAGCCATCATGGACTATAGCTGGGTTAGACGACGACCCTTTTGCGACAGGTAGCGAGCCCTGTGCGAAAGGTCCCGAATCACCACGCTGACTCATGGCTGGCGCTTGCTATACTCGTTCCTCCCAGGCCGAATCAGTTTCTTGGCCTAGGCAACCATTCGAGAAAATTACGCCTTATGCATAAGTTGTCCAATGACCTTTTTGCAGATTCATGAAATATTCTATCTTTTTACTAGAATCTTTAACTTTCTTTTTTGGTGTGAAACTGATCCTTTTCTTTGAACTTAGTCATTTATGCACTTTAGCCGTATCGTTGCGATAAACGTTAATCGATTCATCCTTTGGTTTGCATAGGCTAAGTAAATAAGGCATAAGAAAGCAGGCATCAGTTTTTCATGTAAAGCAGTTCGATAGCAAGTGTTCCGTGAAGAATCGTGTCATAATTTCATTGATTCTACACTATGGCGACAATTATTTTTGTGTTTTATATTTGATTCTAAAATAGAGGGTCGAGACGAAGAAGGTCAGCCACTCTGTCACGACCCGTTACCCAAATTGTTGGGCCGGGCCGAGCCATGTTCAGCCTACGCTTGTTAAAGCGTAGTAAGCTGTTCTAAGAATAGACAATAAAGGATCTAAGCTGCTAACAGTTCTAATATCACATTTAAAGGTTCATCACAATACAGCATCTATAAGCGAAGGTAAACAAGTACAGACTTAATAATACACTTCAAAGTATCTAACTGGAGACAAAGTCCAGTATCCAAATATAAGTACAGACCAAAGTCTAAGTCTCAAAACACATGGAAGATAACTAAACAAGGTTCCCCGCTAGGGCCTCTTCTGGAGCTAAGGCCAGGTCCTCAAAATCAGTGCCATAATATGAATCACATAGCATTTCCTCCTCGGAAAGTGAACCTACAACGTTATCATGTCAGGACGGGAGCAAGTACAACCTCTACAACTAAAGTACTGAATTATAATGAAAGAGATGTACAACAAGAAACATGGTGTGATAAGTCTATAAAACAGGAAATACTTGGAAACATGGCCTCATGGTACAACTGGGATCACAGTATCAAAGTAACATAGGAAACATGGCATAACTGGAATCATGTATGATTGGAATCATAGTATCATAGTAACATAGGGAACATGGTATATCTCATAGTCTATCATGGCAATACATATTCATTTTAAAGTTTAAAACTGTAGTAGGTGAGTGATAGTCAATAGGTGAAATAGGATGTACAGCGGTACATATCAAGTTTTCTGAAGTGTACATACGTTCCCTTAACGGCATCGGTGTATATCCATACACAAACGCGGGATCAGAACATACGATAAAATTACATATAGAATATAACAGTGCTCGGTAAATACATACGAAGAAGGGGGACATGATCACGTACACTACTAACAGTTTCTCCTTAACCCGTTTTTATTAACATGTGAGTGATACGAGAACATTAAAAACATGTGAAAGATACTGGAAGCAGTATAAGCATGGTAGGTACTGAGAGCAGTATAAACATAGTGGATACTCAGAACAGTATAAAGCATAACATGTACTGAGAAACAGTAAGAAGCATGTGAAGATATAACTTGCTACCTCAAGGATCAGTATTTTAACAGGGTTAATACATGTTCTAGCATTAAAAGACAGTAAATGAGTTTGTAGATGTACTTGCCTCGAGCAAAGCAATAATACTAGTACGAAGATATAGATGCCTGGTGTCCTGTCAATAATGATATACAAACTCAGTTCTAAGCTATGTTCAATATTACATTAGTGGTGTGACACGACTCCTAACTGGATACTAGCTAAGTGGGGACCTAGCATAAAAGTCTAATGTGGAGTGACACTATATCCAAACTAATTTTCTAGAGCCTTTACACTAGTGTGGGGTAAGGTCCATATGTCTGTAACTCAAAACAACACAAACTTGCAAGTCGTAACTATTCAATAAATAAATCAAACTGTACACTATGTTCCAACAATTTTTGAGATAGACAAAAAGCTCAAATATATATAAAGTAAAGTACCAAAATGATCCTTGTTAATTATAGAAATTTATACTAATTTTTCTGGAATTTATAAACCCTCATAAATAATTATTAAAAATCAGCAAACATAAATATACTGAAAATGAGTTCTGTTTTCCTATTTTTATAAATACCAAAGCACTTAATAAATACTGAAAAAATTATAATAAATTAACTAAATTAACATAGTATTTAAATACAATTTTTTCAGGTTTTTACAGCAATTAAAAAATATAAAAAATCAAAAACAGAAAGTAACAACTTCTGGAAAAATAATTAATTATAAATTAAGGATGATACATAAGCAAAATCTACAGATGTTGTCGGATGATAAATAAATATCACCAACGTGTCCGGAACAGTCAAATTAGCTAGGATAGCCTACCCATAAGTCCAATTTAGACACAGGGGCAAACGATAATTTTGGGTCAAAATGATGTCCGCCGTTGGACACACTTTGTACCGAAAAGTGTCAGAATAGAAGTCTACAAAACCTAGCAATATTATGTCCACGAATCTAGAATGATGATACGAACCCAACAGTATGTCCAAAATAGGATTCGATGTGCCGATCTCAAAATGATACGTTGACGCGGACATTTGGAATCCAGTTTGCACCGAAATACGTGCCGGAGCAAATGTCTTCAAAACTCAGCAAATTATATGTCAACGAGTCCAATGACGATACGAACTCAACGATATATCCGGAATTGATTCCGATGAGCCGATCTCAAGTGACCCATTGACTCGAAAAATGGGACCAGCTTTGCACCGAAATGCGTGTCAGGGCCCACGTTCTCCAAATCAAGCAAACTTTATATGAAAATATGCCAGAACGACGCACGAGTCTACTAGTGGTGTCAGAAATTGAATCCGGAGTCCCGGGTTCAAAAATGGAATTTTACAAGTGCAAATTAAAGAATTCGGACGGCCAACTTTGGCGTCGAATTCGACCAACCAAACGTGCTTATAATGAAACGAAACTTAAAGGAGGCAGGAAGAGGTTATACCAGCTGCGCACAGGAACTGGTAGCACGCAAAAGAGCTGCGACGACGAAGATACGAACCCGCGAAGTTGGCGTCATGAAACTGTCCAAAAACAGTTCAATTTAAAACGTCAACTTGGTGGCCAGTTTTGAGGTATCAAACGACGAAATTAAGACGAAAATTGAGGGAGTGATGATGATATACCGAGATTGCGCCGGAGCAGAGAGTTCACCGATCGAACGGTCGATCTTCCAAAAAACACGTGCAAAGATGCTGCGACGGGACGCCATTTTCGAGTTCGAAACTCGCGCGCGCCGACGGGATTCCGTTCAAAACGCACGAATAGCCTATGCGTCGCGCCGGGGAGGAAGGCGTGGACTCGGGGTGGTCGCCGAGGGCTCGCGCCGGTGGGGGGTCGGCCACGGTGGCGGCAGCGCCGTGCGCGGCGCACAACGGCGCCCACGCGCGCGCGTGCGATGCTGTTCGCGCAGCTGCTGAATGCTGTTTTTGCGTTTGCAGCTGTGAGCGGGGTCGGGCTAGGCCGGGCACGCGGCGGTGGTGGTGGCCGTGCGGTGCACGGTGGTGGCTCGGGTGATGGTGAAGGTGGTGGAGGTTGATGGTGATGGTAATGGTGATGGTGTTAATGGTGATTATGGTGAGAGTGGTGTTGGTGAGGAGGAAGAAGGTGGGGGGGGAGTTTGGCTGTCGGCTAAGGAGGAGGAGGAAGGAGGAAGTCGGCCATGGGAGGGGTGTCACGCCCCAGAACCAGAACACTGGAGAGCGGGGACAGACATAGCCAGCTACGTATAATGAAATGGGATCCACTCTACTATACGGTCACGGCTGTCTAGATATATGAGGGTTTATCTACAAGCCATCAGTCTCTTAGGGTCAATAACAAGCCTAGTGTCTCAATCACAAGCAAGTAAGTAAATGTTACAAGATGTAAGATCACCAAATACAATAGTAAGGCGTCCCAAACATTACATATTCAGCTGATCATGAAGCTAGTCGTTACAAAATGTGAGGACTAGCAAGAGTTTAGTCATACATGATCAACCCTAGGTTGCCAACCATGTTACAGCCCGTAGGCAGACAGTAAGTAAAATGTACACGAGCTAACACTTGCTCGGCGGCTAAACGCCTCAAAAGAATAATTTTACAATAAAATGGGAGAGCCAAAATAAACCCACTCGTTGCCAGGATTCCCTCTAGAGGTCACCATGTGGCTGGAAGTTCGGTAGATCCTCTGGTGCTGCTCCGGTATCTGGCCATACAAACCAGTTGGGTCAGACCCCAGAAAGAGCAAGCCACAAATGAGACTTCACTTAGGAACTAAAACCAGCAATTAGCACAAGAATATAATTAAATGAAAGACAGTAATTAAGGAAAAGCATGACAGGTGATATACGATGAGATAACCATGGAACTATTCAGATAGCCAGGTTACATTCCGTAAACCAAACAAGGACCGGGGTTGTAACCCTTCGTCTGAACAGAACTTGGTTTCTCCACCATTTATCGACAAGATAAATATAAGAAATCAGGACATGTAACAATCTCGTACAGAATCAAGACAAGAATAGACTGGCAAACTCCATCCGATCATTTCACGGCCAAGCAATAAGTACGGCTTGATACTTTAACTAACTATGGTTATCACAGGCCTAGTTACTAGCAAGATGCAATGAGATGTTCCTCCAGCCACAAGCCCTGCAGCTAATCCAGGTTATCCAGGCGACTTGGATTCATTAAGCAGTTATCAATAATTATGCCCCACACGACGGTGGGCTGGAAATGTGCCCTACTCGACGGCAGGCTACAAGTCCAAACAATTGTGGCCGGGATAACGGGATCGCCTGTAACTAGGGAAATCTCATGACTACTGAATTATTCTAGTTATTAGCCTTAGTAAATTTTAGTGGGTATCCCTGACCGTGGTACTCAGGGGTCCCAGTCCTAGACATGATGCAAGACAAGACGGGTTCATTTGTACAAGCACAATCGTCCACGGTGTCCAGGCCATTCAATCTTGTCGTGTCATGCTAGACGTCGCAACAGCGGTCCGAATATCATGCCAGGTTTATCATGTCAAGAGTGCGCCACGTCGGCCACTATCATTCATTATTACTAGTCAAGATGCACCACCACGGGTCACTGTCAAGAATTATCATGTCAAGTTATCAAGTCAAATTTGTCAGTCAAGTTATCTTGTCAGGAGTGCACCACGGCGGGTCACTATCAGTCATGCCACTTATCAAGGAGGGAAAAACTTGCGCAATTAAATAATAATATATATATATAATATATTCTTGAAGCCAAGGAGAAACTCTACAACTTTCATGTTGGGAGTGGGAAGAAATTCTGACCACAATTCAGGCAAATAAAACATTAAACAATCAAAGTGGACCTTATACGGCCCAAAAGTGGGAGAACGTACGTGCGATCAAAGAAAGTGGGAGGCCACCCATGCGGCCAGCCAAAGCTTATGCGGCCAGAAAATAACTGAAGGGGGCCATACGGCTCGCAAGAAATATTCATGCAACCAAAAAGTCAAGGAGAGAGGAAACCGCAATAAATGCAAGCTTCCACTCAAGCAAAAGAAAAGGGACACGTGGCCACTCAAGTACAGGGCCATGTGGTCTAAATGAGTGGCCATGCGGCCATATGCTTCTCATGCGGCTCACTTGATAGCTAAGCATGCAAATACAAGGCATATAAAATATGCAACATGGCAAGGCACATTAAAATATTAAAATATGCATCCTGACAAAGCGTATAAAATATGTTGCATGGCAAAGCATATGCGGCTGGCTTAAGCTCCAAAAGCAAATGCCAAGAAAGACATGCATTAATATGCCTTCATTTGGAAAGCAACCATATGCGGCTTATTAGGAAATGCCATGCGGCTGGACTAGGCACTAAGTGCATTAGAGAATGCAAAAAGCATAAATATTTAATGCTAAGGACTTAAATGCATTAAAGCATTTAAGTAATGCTTATAAAGGACTTAAATGCATTAAACATTAAGTAATAAATATAAAGGGCTTAAATGCATAAATCATTGAGCCTTCAGAAGCCTATGCGGCTTGAAGGTGTATTAAAGCAATTTTATAACTATAAGGCTTTAAATGCATTCTATTTAATGCTTTGAACTTAATGTTTTAATAATGCACTAATGCATTCTGGAACGTGCATGGGATTAATGCTTTAATAATGCCTTAAGGCATTATGGAATTGATGCTTGGAATTAGTGCTCGGAATGCTATGCGCTTTGGAACAATGCATTGAATACCATGAATATGGAGTAGCCTGCGGCTGGCTACTCCATATATTATTATATTGCATTAAAATGCATTGAGTTATGGATTCATGCGGCTGGCTACTGTAGGTGCACTATAATAATAACATATTTCTGGCTCAAAGTTGTATGCATGCACGTTATTTAATTAAAGCAACTGCATGCAGCTAATATATGCCTGGCCATGCGGCCAAGAAACTGTATACATGCATGCATTAATATAATGTGGCATTGGCCATAGGCGGCTAGCCAAAGCAAGGCAATTAATTAGATGGCCATGCAATTAATGCGTGCCAGCAAATGATGAAAAATGGCCATGTGGTCAAGGTAATAAATTAATGCTCATGCTGCTGGACTTGTCCATGCGGCAGGGAAGACTTGCCGCATGAAATAGTCATGCGGTCAAGTACTGTTCTTCTCCTCCAATTCTGAGAAGAAAACACCATGAAGCTATGCTTCCAAGCTCCATAACTCCATCATCCAGAGTCCAAATCCGAACTTCCATAGGTCAAAATGGGGCAGAACGAAATTCTCTACAACATGGAACCATCAAAACTTGAAATAACAAGGTTAAACAGTTCAAACCCAATAAATCCGAAATACCACCAAAACTAGATTTACAAGAATTTAACCATGGAAATGAAAATGCTAAGTACTAAAGTGGGTTAGAAACACATGAGGAAGACAGTGTAACAATAAAAATGGGGTTCCTCCATGAAGCAAGATGCACTTGCCTAAGCTCTCTCTCTCCTGGTTGGTGAAGAGTAAAGATGGAGAAGAAGAAATGAGTAAAGTAATAATGGAAGAGAGAGAGAGTGGGATTGATATTTATGGTGGGAGTGGTTCTCCACATGATAAACCAAAACAAGCAAGGTCAAATAAACCGAATCGAACCGAACCAAGCCAATGCAATTACCATGATGAACCATAAGCCAATTAAACCAATCAACAAATTAACCAAAATTAACTAATCATGATTAACAAAAATACGGGTCCAAAACACGTATACGTACACTAAATACGTATCACGAATTTGGGACAATACATCCTACCCACCTTAATAGAATTCTGTCCTCGGAATTTAATCAAGTGGCTAGAGATGCAGGGACAAGCTATACTAATCTCAGACAAGCTATACAAAGCAATCAATCGTGCAATCATGTATGTAAGCAAGAAAATCGAAGGCACGAGAAAGAGGAAAGATATCCTGCTAGGAACCTCTCTGCATGCTCTGGATCAAGGCTTGGGCTTGGGCATACTGCTGCTCTCTGATGCTGGAATGCCTGGCCTGCGTCGACAATGGCCTCGGGAACGGGTACTGCTGCTGCTGCGGGACTGGAGCTGGTCTTCTAACTAAAGGACTAGAGAAAGCTGATGATGAACTCCCCCTGTTCGGCAGTTCCCAACCCTGTGGTCCGGGCACCACAAGCCAAGCACAAACCCTGCGCCCTACGACACTCCGATACCACATGTCCTGGCTTCCCGCAGTGTGAACATCCCACTGCGGAAGACTACTTCTGCCTCTGCTGCTGCTGCTGGGGTACTCGGGGCTGAATGCTGAACCGACGTTACTGAGGCCGCCCGCCTCGGATCTCCAATGGTCAAAGCTCTGACTGCCGGGGCTGGTGCTGAAGACTGGGTCATCTGACCGTGAGATCGCTTCCGACCTTCGGTCCTGTCCACGATCCTGTAGGAGGTATACTCGTGCCTCATAGCTGCTCTCAATACCGCATCAAAATTATGATGCTCAAACTGCTCCGCTGCCGACAAAATCTCGAGATGGAGCTCCTGCTGGAACCGCTGGGCTCGGTCTAATAATGTCCTGATGACACACCAAAGTGCCATCATCAGGCTCTGCAGGCTGAACTGGCTGGACTGGAGGCTCTGGATCCTGTAGGCATGACTCAGGCTGCTCCTGATAGCTGGGCCTGATCTTCTGGTTGCTGTTGGTCCACGAGAGTGCGTCACCTTGCTGATCGCAGGACCAGGAACAATATTGCTGAAAAAGACGATATAGGGAACAATAAGGAAGGACCAAGACAGATCAATGAGACAAGCATGCGATCAGGACAAGAATCCAGGGATTCAGAGTATATGAGAGTTCAAGGAGAATATTGATTGAGACATATTCGGTAAACCCTCACATATCTTGATTTACAAGACCTGCATGGGCCACCACTTAAACCATGTCACGCCCCAGAACCAGAACACTGGAGAGCGGGGCAGACATAGCCAGCTACGTACGTATAATGAAATGGGATCCACTCCACTATACGGTCACGGCTGTCTAGATATATGAGGGTTTATCTACAAGCCATCAGTCTCTTAGGGTCAATAACAAGCCTAGTGTCTCAATCACAAGCAAGTATAAATGTTATAAGATGTAAGATCACCAAATATACAATAGTAAGGCATCCCATACATTATATATTCAGCTTATCATGAAGCTAGTCGTTACAAAATGTGAGGACTAGCAAGAGTTTAGTCATACATGATCAACCCTAGATTGCCAACTATGTTACAGCCCGTAGGCAGACAGTAAGTAAAATGTACACGAGCTAACACTTGCTCGGCGGCTAAACGCCTCAAAAGAATAATTTTACAATAAAGTGGGAGAGCCAAAATAAACCCACTCGTTGCCAAGATTCCTTCTAGAGGTCACCATGTGGCTGGAAGTTCGGTAGATCCTCTGGTGCTGCTCCGGTATCTGGCCATACAAAATCAGCCGGGTCAGACCCCAGAAAGAGCAAGTGCCACAAAGGAGGCTTCACTTAGGAACTAAAACCAGCAATTAGCACAAGAATATAATTAAATGAAAGACAGTAATTAAGGAAAAGCATGACAGGTGATATACGATGAGATAACCATGGGACTATTCAGATGGCCAGGTTACAACCCGTAAACCAAACAAGGACCGGGGTTGTAACCCTTCGTCTGAACAGAACTTGGTTTCTCCCACCATTTATCGGCAAGATAAATATAAGAAATCAGGACATATAACAATCTCGTACAGAATCAAGACAAGAATAGACTGGCAAACTCCATCCGATCATTTCACGGCCAAGCAATAAGTACGGCTTGATACTTTAACTAACTAGGGTTATCACAGGCCTAGTTACTAGCAAGATGCAATGAGATGTTCCTCCAGCCACAAGCCCTGCAGCTAATCCAGGATATCCAGGCGCGCACGCGTACGCTGCTGTTCTTCTGCTGCGTTTACAGCTGTGAGCGGGGCGGGTTTCGCCGGGCACGACGGCCGGTGGTGGTGGCCGTGCGGTGGACGTGGTGGCTCGGGTGATGGTGAAGGTGGTGGAGGTTGATGGTGATGGTAATGGTGATGGTGTTAATGGTGATGATGGTGAGTAGTGGTTGGTGAGGAGGAGAAGAAGGTGGGGGTGGGGAGTTTGGCTGTCGGCTAGGGAGGAGGAGGAAGGAGGAAGTCGGCTATGGGAGGGGGGGTTGTTCCTGCTGGTGAGAGAGAGAGGTTTGCATGTGGTGTATAATAAAGAGGGAGAAGAATGTTGTATATATGTAATATAGAGAAGAGAGAGAGATAGAGAGAGAGATATTTGAGAGGAGGAGAGAGAGAGGTCGGCTAGAGAATAGGGGGGTTGTGTGCTGTAAAGGAAAGGGTGAGGGGGTGAGTATGTGTTGAGAGAGAGAGTGATATATATATATATATATATATATATATATATTATATATATATATATATATATATATATATATATATATAAAAGATATTTTAAGATATTTAATAAAGTAGAGGGAAGATATTTTCAAAAATAGGAAAAATAGAAAAACGTGGGGTATTTGTGCAGTCATGAGAGAACAATATGGAGCTCGGGTTCGGGTTCAGTCGAGCCGGGTCGGGTCAAAATCGGACTGGAGGTAATAATTGAATTAAATATGTATTTATGATAATGGGCAAATAAATAATATGCGGGAACTCAAATAAATGGGACACAAGTTTCATGTGGGTAGTAGGCTTCATGTGGGCCACGTCCATACTTTGGGTCGACAGGTTGGATCGATGTCGGGTCCCGAAATTAAATTGGAAATTAAATCAGGTTTTACGGTAGATAATTAATCGGCCTAAATTGACCCGAAAATTGTGCGAAGAAAATGAAGCACAAAATAGAGTGTCTGAGCGGGACACGAAGGTCATGGGTGAAGAGCGTCTCGAGGAGATCATTCATGAGAAGTTGGTTCTGAGAAAACGACTGGTCTGGTGCTCCTAAATTAAAAGTCACGGTAACGTACAAACGATGATCAAAGATAAAAGTGGGAATAATTTTTCAACGATTAACTGGTCTAAGTTGACCCGAAGTTACACGATACAAAAAGAGCATAAGGGAACGAGTTCAGGTGGGACATGATATATCAAAACGAAGATAATCTTGTCTACTACAAAACTCGTAAAGAGAGTTTACAGAGATTGCCATCCCTGACGCTCCAGAAGTCAAAGTCACGGAAAGGAACATTAATGATCAAAACAATTTAAATAATAAAATATTCATCAAAAATAATTCATTCAGAAAATTTAAAATAGCCCTGAAATTCAGGGGGCTTACACACTCACCTTAGTCTTTGCTTCAGGCGAGGGATGGTTGGCTACGCTTAAACGTCGCATACGCGATCACCTGTAATTGCATAACCAACTGATTAGAACACTGTACTATTCAAGGAGTTCAATACGAATGCGAAGCTCGAAAACGCAAGGCATAAAAAACATTAAAAACATTCACGAAAACGCATTCACGAAAACCAAAGTCAAAGCCAAATCAAGTGCGGCATGAAACCAGAGCAATGGGAGGTCTCTCCTGACTTATCCGCAGAGCCAATTCTTGAGGCGCAACCCGCTGAATATGGAACTTGATTCCGAGGAAGCCTTTCTATAACGAGAAAATGATCTTAATTCAATTGTTTCCGTTCAACCGATTCAAGTGATTCCGACCTATCGGTTCCGACTGAATCGATAGCGATAGTGTTCCTTTCTCGCGCACCCCGTGGACGAAAATGGGGCACGATGTAGGGATGGGGCACTACAATACAGTCCACTACTACCCACTCTTCTACACCTAGGTACTACTGTACATATCAAAAAATCCCTGTTACCTGTGTATGCAGGCCCTTATGCCCCCTACTGCTTCCTTGACACTAAAACACAACATGGACACTCCCTCTTCTCACACATGTACCTAGGCACCTGTGTGCATCACTTAACACACACAACAAGTATCACCTATTTAACTTCCACACCCCATATGCCCAAGTTGCTGCCCAAAGTCCCCTACTGCTATGTTCTGGACAGGGCATAATAGCTCCCCCAATGAACTTGTGAACACTGCACTGGTGCAAAGTGCACATGCTATATTGAACCCCCTTCTTACTTCCTTGCATTTCCTAACTGCTAACAGCAGTCCACCACCTATATGATTTCATATATAATGTGTTTACCTATACTCATATACACAAGTGTTCATATATATATTTATATATATGCCCACCAATACATGTGTATATACACCCATCTACCTATTCCACCTACAACTCTATCTCCCTATATACCTACATACCTAGACATATGTCCACACTAGTCTACATACATATATGTAGCCTGTCACGCCCCAGAACTAGAATACTGGAGAGCGGGGGACAGACACAGCCAGCGTATATAAAGGTGTAATCCACCTCGACATACGGTCATGGCTGTCTAGATACATGAGGGTTTTACTACAAGCCAACAGTCTCTTATGGTCAATAACAAGCCTAGTGTCTCAATCTCAAGCAAGCAAGTAAGTGTAACAAGATGGTAGATTATCAGACATACAAAGTAAGGCGTCCCATACATTACATATTCAGATGATCATGAAGCTAGTCCTACAAAATGCGGAGACTAGCAAGACTTTAAGTCATACATGATCAACCCTAGGATTTGTCAATCACGTTACAGCCCTTAGGCAGACAGGAATGTAAATTTAACACGAGCTAACACTTGCTCGGCGGCTAAACGCCTCAAAAGAATAATTTACAATGGAATAGGAGAGCAAAATAAAACCCAAGGTTAAACCAAGGCTAGCTAGCAAGGCAAGATAAATAAAAATACGTGTCATGATTCCGTACACGTATACTGGAAATACGTATGGAAAACGGGGGTGACAAATCTACCCGCCTTAAAAGAATTCCGTCCTCGAAATTTTAATCAAGAGGCTAGAGATGTCGGAACAAGCTATACTAATCACAAGGAATATATGACTAAGCAATCAATCTTACAATCATCCATGCAAGCAAGGAATTAAAGCATAAGGCATAAGAAACATTATACCGTATGAGTCAAACAGTCGGAATATCGCGATCGGATATCATCCTCACGCTCCCACGTTGACTCACCCAAGGAGCTAGTGATGACCCCAAGCAAGACGGACTAAACTGATAGTCTTGTTCTTGAGTATCTTCTATCTTTGGTCCAATATAGACACAGGTCTCTCCTCATACGAAAGGTTGGTACCAACAACCAATTTCGAATGATCAAGGATATGACTCGGGTCCAGGATATATTGTCGCAATTGGGATACATGGAACATGTCATACACCTCACGTAACGACGGCGGAAGAGCGAGACGATATGACACTTCACCTACTCGCTCAAGGATATCAAACGGCCCTATATACCTAGGACTAAGCTTTCCTCGTACGCCAAAATGAATGACGCCACGGGTAGGTGAGATCTTAAGAAATACGTGGTCGCCGACAGAAAACTCAAGGGGACGCCGCTGAGAATCGGCCCAATGACGATGGCGATCTTGCGCAACTCGAAGATGATCTCTGACTCGTCTGACCACCTCAATAGTCTGTGAAATCATTTCGGGACCTAGCATCTGCCTCTCGCCTACATCATCCCAGGCTAAAGGAGATCTGTACTTCCTGCCATACAATGCCTCGAAAGGTGCCATCTGAATACTGGCCTAGAAACTGTTATTGTACGAGAACTCCACTAGGTTCAAGTGATCTTCCTACGAACCACCAAAGTCAAGTGTACATGATCTTAACATATCTTCAAGAGTTTGAATTGTGCGTTCGGACTGACCATCTGTCTGCGGATGATAAGGCTGAACTAAACTTGAGACGAGTCCCCAAACTCTCTCGAAGACTCCGCCAAAAGTGAGATGTATATCTTGAGTCTCTGTCTGATATGATACTAACTAGCACCCCATGCAATCTGACTATCTGCCTGAGGTACATCTCTGCTAGCTGATCCGTTGACTGACCAATTCTGAAAGGAAAAAAATGAGCTACCTTCGTAAGACGATCAACTATAACCCAAATGGCATCTCTCCTAGCTGGGGATTTAGGTAACCCAGTTACAAAATTTATGGTAATGTGCTTCCATTTCTATTCTGGCATCGGTAAAGGTTGAAGAAGTCCAGCCGGTCTCTGATGTTCAGCTTTAACTTGTTAGCAATCTAAACAACGAGAGACAAACCAGGCTATCTCCCTCTTCATGCCATTCTACCAGAAATGCTGATGGATATCACGATACATCTTCGTGCCACCGGAATGAATGGAATATTAAGAACTGTGAGTCTCTGCCATGATCTTCTGTCTGATATCACCACTAGGTACACAAAGACGCCTTCCATGTCGAAGTGTACCATCCTCATGAATACATAACTCTAGTCTTCATCCTGCTATACATTCTGCTCTAAGCCGCTGAAGCTTAGAATCCGCTGATTGAGCTAACTTAATCCTCTCAACAATGCTGGACTGAACTTGCATGCTGGCCATCAATGCCATATTGGTAGGAAGAACGACTTTAATACCCATCTTCTGAAGATCCGCTATTAACTCTGGCTGTGCTGTTAGAAAATAAACTCCGGCTCTTCTGCTCAATGCATCTGCAACAACGTTGGCCTTCCCAGGATGATACTGCAGGTTGATGTCATAATCCACAAGTAGCTCTAGCCATCTCCTCTGACGCATGTTGAGATCCTTCTGAGTAAACACATACTTAAGACTCGTGTGGTCGGTAAAAATCTTCACCCGATCTCCATACAGGTAATGCCTCCACAGCTTCAATGCAAAAACTATTGCGGCTAACTCCAGGTCATGGGTTGGGTAATTCCTCTCATGATCACGAAGTTGTCGTGATGCATAAGTTACAACCTTCCCATTCTGCATCAAGACACATCCTAATCCCTTGTCGGATGCGTCACAATAAACTAAAAATCCTCCAGTCCCATCTGGGTGCCGTCATCAATCCTTGCTTCAACTTCTCAAATGAACTCTGACACTCTGTTGTCCAAGCAAACTGTATATCCTTGCGGGTTAACTGAGTCATGGGTGCTAAAATCCTGGCAAAGTCTGATACAAACCGCCGGTAATAGCCGACCAATCCAAGGAAACTCCGAACTTCTACGACGGTGCTAGGAACTGGCCATGTCTCTATAACTACTATCTTCTGGAGGTCCACTTCTACTCCACCTCTGGTGATGATATGCCCTAGGTACGAAATACGATCAAGCCAGAACTCGCATTTACTGAACTTCACATACAATTGGTGCTCTCTGAGAATCTGAAGGACTATACGGAGATGCTGCTCATGCTCCGCTTCACACTTGCTATAGACCAAGATATCATCTATGAACACTATCACAAACTGATCCAAATAGGACATGAAGATACGATTCATGAGGTCCAGGAATACGGCTGGCGCATTGGTCGCTCCAAGTGGCATAACAAGGAACTCCCAATGTCCATATCTTGATCTGAACGCTGTCTTCGGGATGTTTTGCTCTCTAACTCTGATCTGATGGTACCCTGATCGCAAATCAATCTTCGAGAATACTGCCGCTCCTCTGAGCTAATCAAACAAATCATCTATCCTTGGTAGAGGGTATTTGTTCTTAATTGTTACAGAGTTCAAGGTACGATAATCAACACATAATCTCGACGTACCATCCTTCTTCTTCATAAGAAGCATCGAGGCTCCCCAAGGTGATCCACTAGCACGAATGAATCCCTTGGTTCTGAGTTCTTCAATCATCTTGTACAAGATCTCCAATTCTGAAGGTGCCATTCTGTAGACTCTCTCCGATACTGGTGCCATCTCGGGAATCAAGTCGATTGTGAACTCTGTCTCTCTCTGGCGGCATACCTGGAAGCTCTTCGGGAAACACATCGGGAAACTACTCTGCTACTCTGGAAAACTGAACCGCCACTGCAACTGCCATCCGTATTACCGGGGAAGAAGGTTCTACTTCGCCCCTGGAAAATAAAATTCTGCCTCGCCGGGAATACCAAAAATAATCCTGCCAAGATGGCCGTCTATTCTCGCATACTAATCCTTCAGCCAATCCATTCCTAAGACCACTTCATAATCGGCCATCGAAAACTCTATCAACTTAGCGGGGAACTCTTTACTGCTAACAACCATTCTACACGAGGAAAAGACTCTATCTACTCCCACAAGACCTTTACCAGTAAGTATATTGAGCCTCACTGATAATGACTCAGGCTCCAGTCCTATCCGTGTTACAAATCGTGCAGACATGAATAAATGCGATGCTCCCGAATCAGATAATACTGATGCAGGAAAAGAGTTGACGAGAATGGTAACTGCCACCACCTCATCTGATGTCAATTCCTCCTCCACGGTCAAAGCCATCGCTTGACCTTGTCCTCTTGGTGCTGGTCCCCTCTGCTAGAAACCTCTCCGCCTGTTCTGGTTCTGAGCTTGGGCCTGGGTATACTGCTGCGGCCTTTGCTGGAAAGCTTGGGCCTGAGGCGGCAAGGACCTCGGAAACTGGTACTGCTGCTGAACTGGAGTTGGTCCCCTAACCGATGGACTGGTTAGGGTTGATGATGAACTGGCCCTGTGCGGACAGGACCCTATCATGTGATCTGATGTCCCATAAGCCAAGCACAATCCCTGTGCTCTGCGATACTATAAAACAACGTGACGGGCTTCCCACAATGAGAGCAGCCCATTATGGAAGACTGCTTCTGCTTCTGCTGTTGAGGGTATGTCGGGGTTGAATGGTGAACCGACGTAACTGAGGCTGCCCGCCTCGGAGTTCCTATATTCAAAGCCCTAGCTGCCGGAGCTGGAGTTGATGAATGGGACATTTGCCCATGGGACCTCTTCCGACCTCCGGTTCGGTCCACTATCCTCTGAGAAGTATACTCATGCCTCTTTGCTGCTCGAAGACGGCATCAAATGTCTGGTGCTCGAACTGCTCCACAGCTAGAATAATCTCTAGGTGGGGTCCCTGCTGGAATCGCTGGGCTCAGTCCAATTCGGTCGCCACCAAGGTGGGAGCAAACCGACTTAGTCATGAAAACTCGAACGCATAACCGTCGACCGTCCTGCTCATCTGCCTCAAATTGGTGAACCTCGTCTGTAGGTCGTACCGAGCTATAGCATCGAAGTACTTGATATGAAACTTGTCACTGAATACCGCCCATGGGACAGGCGTCGCCAATCCAACTGCTAACATCGCCCACCAGGTGCGGGCTAAGTCTAATAACTGCAGGCGCACAACGGCCACCTTCTCTCCTTCGGGAATCGTAGCTGCCTCTAGGATAACTTCTATGTCCTGAAGCTAAGCATCAGCAGCGATAGCATCTTCACTGCCATCAAAGAAAGGAGGGTTCAAGTGCTTGAAGCTGTTGGCCGTATTGTTCCCTTGGTAAACCAACTCTGCCCATGGCTTCTTTTACTGTCTGGTGTAGGGCATCGCCCCGACGATCTTGAGATGCAAAAAATTTCCTGATGAGTCCCACCAGGGTTCTATTGTCAGGCTCTACAGGATGGATGGGCTGAACTGGAGGCTCTTGACCCCCGGTAGGTATGACTTTGGAGGCTACCCCTGAATGCTGGGCTTGGTCTCCAGGTTGCTGCTGGTCCACTGGAGGTGCACCGCCTTGCTGATCGGTAGGACCAGGAACAATGTCGTTGAAGAAATGACATGGGGAACAATAAGGAAGGACCATGATAGATCAAGGATATAAGTATGTGACCAGGCCAATATTTCAAAAAGATTAGAAAACACGAGTAGAGATCAAAGACGAGTGCTGATTGAGACATCTACTCAGTAAAACCCTCACATATCTTAATTTACAAGACCTACATGGGCCACCAATTAAACCGTGTCACGTTCCAGAACCAGAATACTAGAGAACGGGGGAAAGACACAGCCAGCTACGTATATAGAGGTGTAATCCACCTCGACATACGGTCACGGCTGTTTAGATACATAGGGATTTCACTATAAGCCAACAGTGTCTTATGGTCAATAACAAACCTAGTGTCTCAATCTCAAGCAAGCAAGTAAGTGTAACAAGATGGTAGATCATCAGACATACCAAGTAAGGCATTCCATACATTACATATTCAGATGATCATGAAGCTAGTCCTACAAAATGCGGAGACTAGCAAGAGTTTAAGTCATACATGATCAACCCTAGGATTTATCAATCATGTTACAGCCCTTAGGCAGACAGGAATGTAAATTTAACATGAGCTAACACTTGCTCGGGGCTAAACGCCTCAAAGGAATAATTTACAATGGAGTGGGAGAGCAAAATAAAACCCACTCGTTGCCAGGGTTGCGCCTAGTGTTGACCATCTAGCTGGAAGGCTGGGAGATCCTCGGGTCATACTCCGAAATCTGGCCATATAAAACCAGCTGGGTCAGACCCCAGAAAGAGCAAGTGCCACAAGGGTGGCTTCACGTAAGAACTAAAACCAGCATATTAGCACATGAGACATAAAGGATAATAAAGACATGAGTTAGAGAAAAATAAGATAATAAACGATAAGACGACTAAGGGACTATTCCCGTAGCCAACTTACAACCCGTAAACCAAATAAGGACCGGGGTTGTAACCCTTCACCTGAACAGAGCTTAGTCTCCAACCAATTATCGACAAGAGTAAAGCATGAACAAGCATGTGCTGAAATAATCATAGACTGACATTGCTTAGACCAGTCTAGACTGGACTACATCCATCAATCACGGCCAAACAAAGAGTACGGCTTGATACTTTAACTAGCTAGGGTTATCTCAAGCCTAGTTACTAGCAAGATGCAATGAGATGTTCCAGCAGTCACAGGCCCTGCAGCTATCCAGGTTATCCAGACGAGGTTGATTATCAAAGTTATCCAGAATTATTAGATGGCTTAGAGTGCAACACATAACAGTGTGCCTTGTACTTGTTTCATGAGTGTCCCACATGACAGTGGACTGGAAATGTGCCCTACTAGACGGCAGGCTACAAGTCCATCAGGTGTGGCCGGGATAACGGAATCGCCTGTAACTGGGGAAATCTTCCTTATAATGAACTACTTGATCAATCTAGTCATTAACCTTAGTCAGATTCAGTATGAATCCCTGACCGTGGTAACCAGGAATTCATGTCCTAGACATGATGTAAGACGAGACTAGACTAGTAGCTTGTACAAACAAGTTTCAAGCAAGCACCCTCGGTGTCAAGACGAGAATTTACTTAGCGAGTCAAGGTAGCCGTCGCAACGGCGTTCAAGTTACATGTCATATTTACTTGTCAAGAGTGCGCCGCAATGGGCCACTATCATGTACTGGTCTGTCATGTTCTTGTTTGGAGTGCGCCACGACGGGCCACTATCATGTCATTACCACATTCATGTTCATGTATCATGCCGTGTTCACATATCATGTCGTGTGCAGATTATTATGTTAATATTTCTTGTCAAGGGTGAGCCACAACAGCCACCATCAAGTGCTATTATTCCATTAATATGTCATGCTCACATTGTGTTCATGTCGAGTTCATATCAAAAAGGCGTAAGGATGTAAAATGGGTGCAGAAATCAAGAAAGGGGAACCTGGGGACATCATGCGCCCAAGGGGGTGTATGCACCCACACATGGGTCCTAGGGCTATGTGCCCAAAGAGGATAGGGAGTCTGGGATACATGCGCCCAAGGGGAGACATGCGTCCAGGACAATGCGCCCACATATATGCGCCCAAAGAGTGGAGCCAGGATGACTTGGAGAAAGTCAAGGGACTCACTCAATAACAAGTGTGCTGACAGGGTCTATGCGCCCAAGGGGATGGGGCATGGTGCACTTGTGCGCATGCAAAGTCATGCGCCCAAGCCAGGGGATGGTCAAGACAACATGCACTTAAGCATGGGGGTGGTCAGGGCAGCATGCGCCCAGGGTGGCATGCGCCCAAGAGAATGGGGGTCTTGGACACATGCGCCCAAAGAGGTTATGCACCCAGGGGGTTGTGCGCCTAGCGCCCATGCGTCTACACAAATCGTGGGCGCATAGTTATGCGCCAACACTGTTCTTCTTCTCCAAAATTTTAAGAAGAAGGCCATGGAACCCATGATCTTCAAATGATCATAACTCGGTCAAAACATAATGAAATTTGACTTTTCAAAGGTCTAAGTTGTGTAAAATCAAATTCTCTACAACATGGAACAATCCAAACTTGAAAATAATGAAGTTTGAGAGATCAAAACACAAAAAAATCAAAAATATATCGAACTTAGATCTACAAGAAATAAACCATCAAAATGGAAAATGCTAAGAACTAAAGTAGCTTAGAATGTTGCATAGAAGAAATTAGAACAATAAAATGGAGGGTTCCTTCATGAAGCAAGTTGCACTTGCCTAGGATTGGTGGGTGGAGGAATTAATGAAAGAGGAGGAAGAAGAAGAAGAAGTAATGGAGGAGAGAGAGAGAGTGGGTTGGTGGGCTTTAAATGGGGGGGGGGTTAACATGTTGAATGATAGGAAATAAACCAAGCCAAACCACAATGAACCAAGTCAACACCATGATATGCTATGATGAACCTAAGCAAGATTAAACCAAGGCTAGCTAGCAAGGCCAGATAAGTAAAAATACGGGTCAGGATTCCGTACACGTATACTGGAAATACGTATAACGAAAAACGGGGGTGACAAATCTACCCACCTTAAAAGAATTCCGTCCTCGGAATTTTAATCAAGAGGCTAGAGATGTCGGGACAAGATATACTAATCACAAGCAATATATGACTAAGCAATCCATCACACAGTCATCCATACATGCAAAGAATTAAAGCATAAGGCATAAGAAAGACATTATACCTTATGAGTCAAACAGGTCGGGATATCGCGATCGGATATCATCCTCACGCTTCCACATTGACTCACCCAAGGAGCTAGTGATGACCCCAAGCAACACGGACTAAACTGATAGTCTTATTCTTGAGTATCTTCTCTCTTTTGTCCAATATGGACACGGGTCTCTCCTCATACGAAAGGTTGGTACCAACATCCAATTTCGAATGATTAAGGATATGACTCGGGTCCGGGATATACCGTCGCAATTGGGATACATGGAACACATCATGCACCTCACGTAACAACGGTGGAAGAGCGAGACGATAGGACACATCACCTACTCGCTCAAGGATATCAAACGGCCCTATATACCTAGGACTAAGCTTTTCTCGTACGACAAAACGAATGACGCCATGGGTAGGCGAGATCTTAGGAATACGTGGTCGCCGACAGAAAACTCAAGGAGACGCCGCTGAGAATCGGCCCAATGACGATGACGATCTTGCGCAACTCGAAGATAATCATTGACTCTTCTGACCACCTCAATAGTCTGTGAAATCATTTCGGGACCAAGCATCTGCCTCTCGCCTACATCATCCCAGGCTAAAGAAGATCTGTACTTCCTGCTATACAATGCCTCGAAAGGTGCCATCTGAATACTGGCCTAGAAACTGTTATTGTACGAGAACTCCACTAGGTGCAAGTAATCTTCCCACGAACCACCGAAGTCAAGTGTACATGATCTTAACATATCTTCAAGAGTTTGAATTGTGCGTTCGGACTGACCATCTGTCTGCGGATGATAGGCTGAACTGAACTTGAGACGAGTCCCCAAACTCTCTTGAAGACTCCGCCAAAAGTGAGATGTATATCTTGGCTCTCTGTCTGATATGATACTAACTGGCACTCCATGCAATCTGACTATCTGTCTGAGGTACATCTCTGCTAGCTGATCCGTTGACTGGCCAATTCTGAAAGGAAGAAAATGAGCTACCTTCGTAAGATGATCAACTATAACCCAAATAGCATCTCTTCCAGCTAGGGATTTAGGTAACCCAGTTACAAAATTCATGGTAATGTGCTCCCATTTCCATTCTGGGATCGGTAAAGGTTGAAGAAGTCCAGCCGGTCTCTGATGTTCAGCTTTAACTTGTTGGCAATCTAAACAACGAGAGACAAACCGGAATATCTCTCTCTTCATGCCATTCCACCAGAAATGCTGACGGATATCACGATACATCTTCGTGCCACCGGGATGAATGGAATACTGAGAACTGTGAGTCTCTGCCATGATCTCTTGTCTGATATCACCACTGGGTACACAAAGACGCCTTCCATGTCGAAGTATACCATCCTCATGAATACATAACTCTAGTCTTCGTCCTGCTATATATTCTGCTCTAAGCCGCTGAAGCTTAGAATCTGCTGACTGTGCTAACTTAATCCTCTCAACAATGCTGTACTAAACTTATATGCTGGCCATCAATTCCACATTGGTAGGAAGAACAACTTCAATACCCATCTTCTGAAGATCCGCTATTAACTCTGGCTGTGCTGTTAGAAAATAAACTCTGGCTCTTCTGCTCAATGCATCTGCAACAACGTTGGCCTTCCCAGGATGATACTGCAGGTTGATGTCGTAATCCACAAGTAGCTCTAGCCATCTTCTCTGACGCATGTTGAGATTCTTCTGAGTAAACACATACTTAAGACTCTTGTGGTCGGTGAAAATCTTCACCCGATCTCCATAAAGGTAATGCCTCCACAGCTCCAATGCAAAAACTACTACGGCTAACTCCAGGTCATGGGTTGGGTAATTTCTCTCATGATCACGAAGTTGTCATGATGCATAAGCTACAACCTTCCCATGTTGCATCAAGACACATCCTAATCCCTTGCCGGATGTGTCGCAATAAACTGAAAATTCTCCAGTCCCATCTGGAAGCGTAAGAATGGGTGCCGTCATTAATCATTGTTTCAACTTCTCAAATGAACTCTGACACTCTGTTGTCTAAGCAAATTGTACATCCTTGCGGGTTAACTGAGTCATGGGTGCTGAAATTCTGGCAAAGTCTGATACAAGCCGCCGGTAATAGCCGACCAATCCAAGGAAACTCCGAACTTCTGCGACGGTGCTAGGAACTGGCCATGTCTCTATAGCCACTATCTTCTGGGGGTCCACTTCTACTCCACCTCTGGTGATGATATGCCCTAGGTACGAAATACGATCAAGCTAGAACTCGCATTTACTGAACTTTGCGTACAATTGGTGCTCTCTGAGAATCTGAAGGACTACACAGAGATGCTGTTCATGCTCCGTTTCACTCTTGCTATAGACCAAGATATCATTTATGAATACTATCACAAACTGATCCAAATAGGGCATGAAGATACGATTCATGAGGTCCATGAATACGGCTGGCGCATTGGTCACTCTAAGTGGCATAACAAGGAACTCCCAATGTCCATATCTTGATCTGAACATTGTCTTTGGGATATCTCGCTCTCTAACTCTGATCTGATGGTACCCTGATCGCAAGTCAATCTTCGAGAATACTGTCGCTCCTCTGAGCTGATCAAACAAATCATCTATCCTTGGTAGAGGATATCTGTTCTTAATTGTTACAGAGTTCAAGGTACGATAATCAACACATAATCTCGACGTACCATCCTTCTTCTTCACAAGAAGCATCGGGGCTCCCCAAGGTGATCCACTAACACGAATGAATCCCTTGGTTCTGAGTTCTTCAATCATCTTGTACAAGATCTCCAATTCTTAAGGTGCTATTCTATAGACTCTCTCCGATACTGGTGCCGTCCCAGGAATCAAGTCGATTGTGAACTCTGTATCTCTCTCTGGCGGCATACCTGGAAGCTCTTCGGGAAACACATCGGAAAACTCCTCTACTACTCTGGGAAACTGAACCGCCACTGTAACTGCTATCCGTATTACCGGGGGAGAAGGTTCTACTTCGCCCCTGGAAAATGAAAATTCTGTCTCGCCGGGAATACCAAAAATAATCCTGCCAAGATGGCAGTCTATTCTCGCATACTGATCCTTCAGCCAATCCATTCCTAAGACCACATCATAATCGGCCATCGGAAACTCTATCAACCTAGCGGGGAACTCTCTATCGCTAACAACGATTCTACACGAGGAAAAGACTCTATCTACTCCCACAAGACCATTACCAGTAAGTATATTGAGCCTTACTGATAATGACTCAGGCTCCAGTCCTATCCTTTTTGCGAAACGTGTAGACATGAATGAATGTGATGCTCCCGAATAAAATAATACTGATGCAGAAAAAGAGTTGACGAGAATGGTATCTGCCACCACCTCACCTGATGCCAATTCCTCCTCCACGATCAAAGCCATCGCTTGACCTTGTCCTCTTGGTGCTGGTCCCCTCAGCTGGAAACCTCTCTGCCTGTTTTGGTTCTGAGCTTGTGCCTGGGCATACTGCTGCAGCATTTGCTGGAAAGCTTGGGCCTGAGGCAGCAAGGGCCTCAGGAACTGGTGCTGCTGCTGAACTGGAGCTGGTCCCCTAACCGATGGACTGGTTAGGGTTGATGATGAACTGGCCCTGTGCCGACAGGACCCTATCATGTGATCTGATGACCCACAAGCCAAGCACAATCCCTGTGCTCTGTGACACTCTGAAACAACGTGACCGGGCTTCCCACAATGAGAGCATCCCATTGCGGAAGACTGCTTCTGCTTCTGCTGTTGAGGGTACGTTGGGGTTGAATGGTGAACCGACGTAACTGAGGCTGTCCGCCTCGGAGTTCCTATATTCAAAGCCCTAGCTGCCGGGGCTGGAATTGATGAATGGGAAATTTGCCCATGGGACCTCTTCCGACCTCCGGTTTGGTACACTATCCTCTGGAAAGTATACTCATGCCTCTTCGCTGCTCGCAAGACGGCATCAAATGTCTGGTGCTCGAACTGCTCCACAGCTAGAATAATCTCTAGGTGGAGTCCCTGCTGCACCGCTGGGCTCGGTCTAATTCAGTCGCCACCAAGGTGGGAGCAAACCGACTTAGTCTTGAAAACTCGGCCGCATAACCGTCGACCGTCCTGCTCATCTGCCTCAAATTGGTGAACCTCGTCTATAGGTCCTACCGAGCTACAGCATCGAAGTACTTGATCTGAAACTTGTCACTGAATACCTCCCATGGGATATGCGTCGCCAATCCAACTGCTAACATCGTCCACCAGGTGCGGACTAAGTCTAATAACTGCAGGCGCACAATGGCCACCTTCTCTCATTCGGGAATCCTAGCTGCCTCTAGGATAACTTCTATGTCCTGAAGCCAAGCATCAGCAACGATAGCATCTTCACTGCCATTAAAGAAAGGAGGGTTCAAATGCTTGAAGCTGTTGGCCGTATTATTCCCTTGGGAAACCAACTCTGTCCGTGGCATCTTTTACTGTCTGGTGTAGGACATCGCCACGACGATCTTGAGATGCAAGCAATTTCTTGATGAGTCCCACCAGGGTTACATTGTCAGGCTCTGCAGGCTGGACGGGCTGAACTGGTGGCTCTTGACCCCCGGTAGGCATGACTCTGGAGGCTACCCCTGAATGCTGGGCTTGGTCTCCAGGTTGCTGCTGGTCCACTGGAGGTGCTCCGTCTTGCTGATCGGTAGGACCAGGAACAATGCCGCTGAAGAAACGACATGGGGAACAATAAGGAAGGACCACGATAGATCAAGGATATAAGCATGTGACCAGGCCAAGATTTCTGGAAGATTAGAAAACACGAGTAGAGATCAAAGGCGAGTGCTGATTGAGACATCTACTCAGTGAAACCCTCACATATCTTGATTTACAAGACCTGCATGGACCACCACTTAAACCGTGTCATGCCCCAGAACCAAAATATTGGAGAGCGGAGGACAGACACAGCCAGCTACGTATATAGAGGTGTAATCCACCTCGACATACGGTCACGGCTGTTTAGATACATGAGGGTTTTACTACAAGCCAACAGTCTCTTATGGTCAATAACAAGCCTAGTATCTCAATCTCAAGCAAGCAAGTTAGTGTAACAAGATGGTAGATCATCAGACATACAAAGTAAGGCATCCCATACATTACATATTCAGATGATCATGAAGCTATTCCTACAAAATGCAGAGACTAGCAAGAGTTTAAGTCATACATGATCAACCCTAGGATTTGTCAATCATGTTACAGCCCTTAGGCAGACAGGAACATAAATTTAACACGAGCTAACACTTGTTCGATGGCTAAACGCCTCAAAAGAATAATTTACAATAGAGTGGGAGAGCAAAATAAAACCCACTCGTTGCCAGGGTTGTGCCGTATTCACCATCTGGCTGGAAGGCTGAGAGATCCTCGGGTCCTACTCCGAAATCTGGCCATACAAAACCATCTGGGTCAGACCCCAGAAAGAACAAGTGTCACAAGGGAGGCTTTACTTAAGAACTAAAACCAGCATATTAGCACATGAGACATAAAGGATAATAAATACACGAGTTAGAGAAAAACAAGATGATAAACGATAAGATGACTAAGGGACTATTCCGGTAGCCAAGTTACAACCCGTAAACCAAACAAGGACCGGGGTTGTAACCCTTTACCTGAACAGAGCTTAGTCTCCAACCAATTATCGACAAGAGTAAAGCATGAA
This sequence comes from Iris pallida, assembly GCA_029216955.1. Classification (NCBI taxonomy): domain Eukaryota; kingdom Viridiplantae; phylum Streptophyta; class Magnoliopsida; order Asparagales; family Iridaceae; genus Iris; species Iris pallida. Next base: position 16,096,593 of record JANAVB010033217.1, read on the forward strand.
CAAGCATGTGCTGAAATAATCATAGACTGGCATTGCTTAGATAAGTCTAGACTGGACTACATCCATCAATCACGGCCAAGCAAAGAGTACGGCTTGATACTTTAACTAGCTAGGGTTATCACAAGCCTAGTTAGTAGCAAGATGCAATGAGATATTCCAGCAGTCACAGGCCCTGCAGCTATCCAGGTTATCCAGACGAGGTTGATTATCAAAGTTATCCAGAATTATTAGATGTCTTAGAGTACAACACATAAAAGTATGCCTTGTACTTATTTCATGTGTGTGTCCCACATGACAGTGGACTGGAAATATGCCCTACTCGATGGCAGGCTACAAGTCCATCAGGTGTGGCCGGGATAACGGAATTGCCTGTAACTGGGGAAATCTTCCTTATAATAAACTACTTGATCAATCTAGTCATTAACCTTAGTCATATTTAGTATGAATTCCTGACCGTGGTAACCAGGGACTCATGTCCTAGACATGATGCAAGACGTGACTAGACTAGTAGCTTGTACAAACAAGTTTCAAGCAAGCACCCACGGTGTCAAGACGAGAATTTATTTAGCGAGTCAAGGTAGCCGTCGCAACGGCGTTCAAGTTACATGTCATATTTACTTGTCAAGAGTACGCCGCAACGGGCCACTATCATGTACTAGCCTGTCATGTTCTTGTTTGGAGTGCGCCACGACGGGCCACTATCATGTTCTTGTCTTGTCTTGTTCTTGTTTGGAGTGTGCCACGATGGGCCACTATCATGTCATTACCACATTCATGTTCATGTATCATGCCGTGTTCACATATCATGTCGTGTACAGATTATCATGTCAATATTTTTTGTCAAGGGTGCACCACAACGGCCACCATCAAGTGCTATCATTCCATTAATATGTCATGCTCATATCGTGTTCATGTCGAGTTCATATCGAAAAGGCGTAAGGATATAAAATGGGTGCAGAAATCAATAAAGGGGAACCTGGGGACATCATGCGCCCAAGGGGGTGTATGTGCCCACACATGGGTCCTAGGGCCATGTGCCCAAAGAGGATAGGGAGGCTGGGATACATGCGCCCAAGGGGAGGCATGCGCCCAGGACAATGCGCCCACATATATGCGCCAGCATATATGCGCCCAAAGAGTGGAGCCAGGATGACTTGGAGAAAGTCAAGAGACTCACTCAATAACAAGTGTGCTGACAGGGTCTATGCGCCCAAGGGGATGGGGCATGGTGCACTTGTGCGCATGCAAAGTCATGCGCCTAAGCCATGGGATAGTCAAGACCAGGGCAGCATGCGCCCAGGGTGGAATGCGCCCAAGAGAATGGGGGTTTGGGACATATGCGCCCAAAGAGGTAATATGCCCAGGGGGTTATGCGCCTAGCGCCCATTCGCCCACACAAATCGTGGGCGCATAGTTATGCGCCAGCACTGTTCTTCTTCTCCAAAATTTTGAGAAGAAGGCCATGGAACCCATGATCTTCAAATGATCATAACTCGGTCAAAACACAATGAAATCTGACTTTTCAAAGGTCTAAGTTGTGTAAAATCAAATTCTCTACAACATAAAACAATTCAAACTTGAAAATAATAAAGTTTGAGAGATCAAAACCCAAGAAAATCGAAAATTCATCGAACTTAGATCTACAAGAAATAAACCATCAAAATGGAAAATGCTAAGAAATAAAGTAGCTTAGAATGTTGCATAGAAGAAATTAGAACAATAAAATGGAGGGTTCCTTCATGAAGCAAGTTGCACTTGCCTAGGGTTGGTGTGTGGAGGAATTAATGAAAGATGAGAAAGAAGAAGAAGAAGTAATGGAGGAGAGAGAGGGAGTGGGTTGGTAGGCTTTAAATGGGGGGGGGGGGGTTAACATGTTGAACCATGGGAAATGAACCAAGCCAAACCGCAATGAACCAAGTCAACACCATGATATGCCATGATGAACCTAACCAAGATTAAACCAAGGCTAGCTAGCAAGGCAAGATAACTAAAAATACGGGTCAGGGTTCCGTACACGTACACTGAAAATACGTATAACGAAAAACGGGGGTGACATAGCCCCACACTTATACACTACCTGAAAACCCCTACTGATTTTTACCCAAAATCAGTGTGGGTACAGGCACCCCTACTGTACAACACTCAACACATCATCTATGTATATATGTTAGACACCTACTTAAACCTATAGGCCACTACATATGTGTATATCAAAATCTAACCGTGCCTTTCATGAGATATCATGACACCACACCACCTATCCTATTTATGACACGTATCCAAAATCTCAACCGAAAGAGGACACGAAAATCTCTATGTGGATATGTATCGAACACTTGGTGCACAAGTTTACTCTATCAAATCTTGTCCGAATCCTACCAAATTTTATGGACAAGTCTAAAATATACCTATAAACATAATTAGTGCATTTCTAAGCTAGTGTCAAGTATTATGTGTAATAGAGCATGTGCACCACAAGTGTAGGAGTCCAAAAACTCCCAAATTGATCCCGTGTCCTACCATATCCAATTATGGATACGTAGCTAGTCTCATAACACTCTAAAAATCTAATTATGTTACATAATGATAAACACTTGGTGTACCATTCTTCGATTTTTTTTTTCAAAAATGGTACAAAAATCTTATGTAAAAGTCTCCAAATGGGTCCAATGAAGCCCAAGCTTCTCCCTACGGGCAGCCCTAATGCATGGGTGGTTTCTAAATGAATAATGACATTAATTATAGTCAATTACAAGGGTTAAATTCATATTTTACCTATTGGGAGATGGATTCCCAATGCAATGGCACTAGTGGACACGATCCGGACACATAGCTTCTAGCAAGTGGACTCCTCTCCTTGCTCATAGTCTCCAAGCTCCTTCTAGACTCTTCCTTGTAGAGACAATAAGAGGAATATGTGGAGGAATGAGTGGGATTTGGAAAGAAATTAATGGAGGAATGGAAAGAATGCCAAATTAGGGAAGATAGAGGCTATGGCAAAATGGAGGGAATGAAGAGGTAGCCCTCTCTTGGCCGGCCATAAATACCTAGGTTAGGTTAGTACAAAATTCCTAGGTTGCCCCCTAATAGTTTTCATTTGGCTAATTAAAAGCATAGAGGGTTTTGGGCCTATTTCGGTAAATTGTCTAATCTTCATTTTAACTAATTGGGTATGACTAATGAGCCTAATGGAACTAGTCGAATAAGTTAGTCTATAAGTCATGTCATGCTAATGGTCGGCTCTAGTTTAGTGTCTAGGCTAACCGGTATGCTAACACAAGTCTGATAATTAGGCGAGCCACTAACCGTATCATCTAACACAATAAAAATAATTAAGTACACTCAATATTGTTAAATAATTATTCAAATTATAATATAATTATGAAATGACAATACTAGCCCTATTCTGGAAATGTGGTAGTTACAAGAAGAACTGCATGATGTTCGAAAATGAGAAGACTAAAGCCAAGGGTGATTAGAAATATTTTATGGCTGTGAAAGATCTCATTATTGCAGCAACCGATACAGAAGAACATTATGGCATGTGTTATGACGACGATTGGGTTATGGGCATAGGGGCGTCGTAGCATGCCACTCCATAGAGAAGGATCTTCACGTCATATCGAGATGGTATGTTTGAACATGTGAAGATGGGCGACCAGGAGATCGATACAATTGTGGGCATTGTCGACGTGTACTTGACAACGAAGCTTGGCAAGAAGCCCATTCTCAAGGGAGTACGACATGTTTCATGTTTGCGCTACAACTTAGTTTCGGTAAAAAATTGGCAGATGATCGCTATCGTAGTATGTTTGGGGACAAGGATTTGAAGCTTACCCAGGGTTTCCAACTGCTGGTTCGATGAGATATATGTTGGGGTATATAAAGGCCCAAGCCGCAAAAGTGTACAAGGAGGCCAAATACATCGGATAAAGGCGAGAGAGAGGCTCGACAGAAGCTTGTAGATCATCGAAAAATTGGCTTGGAAGGTCTTCGAGATGATTTGAGGGATACGAAGGATTCAGTTTGTCAAGGCAAAGTGACGAATGATGAGTGAAAGTTTAAGAGTTAGTCTATGTAAATCCCCTAAATTTTCACTAAATTTTTTTATTTTATTTGGGACTAATCTTTTTTTTTTGTATTTACTCGTCGAGTGCGAATATGTGCGAGGTACATATTTTTAGAAAAATGTTTTGATTATAGATTTTTGTAGTTTCAAAATAATATATAATAATTTTTATTTTTATTTACTTAAAGTTGTGAAAAGGGTCACATCGAGATTTCAAAAACATTATTTAATTTTATTATTATAAAAAGGCGAGTTTATTTTATTGGCGATTTAGAAAACTATGTTTCATATAAAAATATCTTCTTCTCATGCAAATACATAAGATGTAATTCATGTCTAAATTGATTTTTGAATTTATTTTATTAATTATTTTAACTTACTAAAGCGATATTTCAAATAGTTTAGTATTTATTATCATTTTCAATTTAATTATTTTTATTATTTATACAAAAGATAATTTGAATTTATTATGATAATTTAAACATGGATTAAATTTTGTTTAATTGATAGTATAATTTATGTGAATTATCTATTTTTAAGTTGATTTAGAATTATTTGGATTTAAACTTGATTGAGATTTGATTTTGATTAAATTGATTGATTTAAACTAAAATGTGGAAATTATCTAAAAGGGTTAAAAAAATTCTATTGCCTATCAAACTAGGAGTTCTACCCCCCCTACATATACGGGAGTCTCCATATTGTTTTTCTCCACAATTATTCGACAAATAATTTCACAAAGGTGTTGTACACCGTGTCGATGTCCACAATTTTTACTATAGACAATTTTACATATATATCCGGTCTATCCTCGTGTCCGACATGCCGAACACGTCCCAATACACAATCTCATGTCGTGTAGGACAATCCTGATGCGACACAACCCAAGCCAGACCCCTACCCCGACTTCCTTGCTGCAAACCACCACCGCCACCAAGACTCTGTCACCCGCGCCCGACAGCAACAGCCATGGCCTCCACCGCCGCCTCGTCAAACCCTCATCGACCGGCCAACCCCCTCTGGCCGAACCACCAGCACCCTCCCAGGTCGAACTACCACCCTCGACAACCACCACCATCAATGGCAGCTCACCACCACCGTCACCGTCATCACCACCACACAACAACAACAACAAAAACCAGCACAGCATCGTCCTACGGCCACCATAACCGAAGTGGCCTATCGTCGCCACCAAAATCCCCAAAACAATAATAAATAAAGACATCATCACCACTGCGGCCACCGCCGCGGCAGTCCTTAACCACCACCACCAAAGAAATAAGCATGGAAAACCACACACACCACCTCCACCATCACTCACCTCCCCGTGGCCGGCGAGCTACGCCGTGTCGAGAAGCCCCCGCCATCGCGTCCCTTAGCCGTCCGTCGCCACCAGCACCTTGCCGCGACCCGCCGTCGAGCCTTTGGAGTCGCCTTCATACCGCCGACAACTCCCAAGCGCAGCACCCATCAGCGAACGCTACGCCTTGACTCTCCCCGCATGGCTGTCCCTCCGCCACACTCGGCAGTTGGCACCGGCAGCCGCCAGCGACCCCACTCTAACTGCTGGAGACATAGCCTCTCCTCGCCGCGCCGAGCGACCCCCTGCTGATCGCCTTCCTGACACTCTCCCATCGGAAGTCCGTGTAAGCTCTGCCTCTTTCCTTCTTCTTCCCTCCGCTCTCTCCTTCTTGCTCACTACAGCGCCCCCTTTGTTCTCTTCCTTTTGTTCCTCCCACTCTCTTCAATTTCCTTATTTCTAAGGACTACTGTCTCTCTCTTGAAAGAGAAGAGACAGCTGTGTATTAATTGTGTTTTTTCTTTCCTTTTTTCTTTTTGTTTTGTGTGTTTACTTTTATTTTTCTTTTGTTACTTTTATCATTATTATTATTATTATTATTAAAGCTGCTGTTTTGATGTCATTTTATTTGGGTTATTTTTTATTTGTTTTATTAATACTATTAAGATATTGGTCATACAGTTGTGATAAAGTGATTTGATAAATACTTAAAGAAAAACTATTATTATTTTTATTAATGTTATATTATTAGTACCAATTATTTATACTAGTTACTTTTTTAACTAAAATAGATAATTTCCGAAAATCTATTTTTAACATAATATTATGGGCTAATATATATTGGTGTAAATTTTCTATGTATTAAAGTAAACCATCTGACAAAATTATAGTTTTACAAAATAGGAATTTGTAGCCTTAGATAATTTGCTAAAATTATTTTGTGTTCTGATTAATAAAAATATAGTTTATTTTACTTAAAAATTTCTATTTGACAAACTTTGGATTTGTAGCCTAAGAAGCTTTTTATTTTCTAGTATTTACCTAAAAATATAGTTTGACTAATAAAAATCTGTTTAGAGGTATTTATCAAAATTTATTCTAATAGGTATGGTTTTCAAGAATTATAAATAGTTTTCTAAAAACATATATATATATTTATTTATCTAATTTCCTTTGATTATCCTCATGTCTATGATTAATCCCCTTTTCCCTATTCCCTCGCCAAATTCTGTACATCCTCCTATCGACCCTAGCTAACTTGATTATTTTGGAACCGATGGAACAGTCCGTGCCACTATCAGAGGTCGTCTTGCGTAGTAGTAACACTGAAGTTATATGTTGTGCCACCTTGATCATCACAACACACCGGGCATCGCAACCTGGCAAGATATCTTGCCATTTGTTGTCTATTTAATTATTTTAGCTCATATTTTATGCATTTACTTATTATTTACTTTCTACAAAATAAACTGTAATACATGGTATAATTAGATATAATCATACTGTTCAGTTCTATTTCCTGCTATGTACTATTTTCTTACATATTGAACCTAGATTTAAGGGACTACCCTTTGTGTGTTGCATTCATGAGCCTTGACACATTTGTACTACGAAGTCGTGAGTTGCATATAGAACTCGGACATGCGTGACTGGCTGGCCACCAGTATGTATAAGCTGTGCGATAGGGTTAACCGCTAATAATATTGCATGATTGTTTGATTTAGAGGTTATAGAGGTTATGTGTTTTAAGGCAACATATAGGCATTGGGTGGGGAGGACATATCCTTAGCATATGAACTACTATGCACATTTCCCTTGTGATCGTATGCTCCGCCGGAGATGCGGGTTGATGACCCATTTATTTTATTACTTGCACGTTCGAGGAACAGTCATGCTTGAGGCCCCTGATGCCCCAAGTGGGGACTATGCCGATCCTATTTTAGCCAGAGAGCCTATACGTTTGAGGGATGTTCTTAAACTGCATTCACTTAGAACGGTTAGGCTACCTTATCCATTAGGTATGAGTACTTTTTGTTTGGGTACTAATATCTGACTGTGGCTTGGAACAGTAACTTGTCGCGGACTAGTTTGCCATATCTTGTCCTTGTTTTGTTATAGGTGTGGCTCACTACCCCGATGAGAAGGTACTAAACCTTGTTGTGGTCCGGATATCATATTGGATTTATGGCATGGAAAGATACTCCATCATGGATTATGGTGCCATCTCCTGTCCTTGTTTGGTTGGGGGGATGGTACGCTAATTCAATGGTGTGTATTGGACCATGTTATGATCCAATTGACTTATTTATTGAGCAGTTTATTTTCAGTTTTATGGTATGATATTATGCGTCTTGCTACGTCCCTCTGAGGACCTGGTGATCTCTCCAGGTGTGTGCTCTTATCTTTTTGCAGGTGTTCTAGCCAAGGTGTGATCTTCTCTATTCCTTCGAAGATGACGTGTCTTGGATCTTTCTTGCCACCTTCGCTAAATTATTTCATATGTCATGTACTTCTTTTCTTTTAAATCGTTGGTAGTGGATTTGTCTCCGCCCAACATCTTGTACAATGATTATTCGAAGTTGATTTATGACTTATCTTTTATTCTTTCATTTTGTGGATGAGATTAGATTACTATTGGTTTACTGCATTTTATAGCTTTTGTATACATACGAGATTTTCATATATTGGAGTATACTTCGTATGTATACAATTGGTATGTCTACGTACCTAGTCCTATGTATTTTGGGACTGGGCGTTACATATTTTTGTGGTGGCCCATGAAGGTCAAGATAAATTGTTTGGTTGCTTTACCGTACCAAGCAAGCCTGCGTATAGGATTAGAGTCTAGGATCTTATCCACATACTTGACCGTCTTCCTCGATTCCATTTTCGAACTCTCGCTTGACTCCTCGATTTGCATCTTGCTTGATCCCTTCTATCGCGATTCATGTCCTTCCTTCGTGCTTGATAGAGGTTAATAAGATAACCCATACTAGGTAGACATGACCTATTGTCCTATCACACTACTAGTTTAACTCTTCTAAGTTGGGTAGAAAGTCCCATGACTTTACAATCCCTTTGTCCTTGTGACCCATATTAATAAGTTTACCTAGATTCTAGAATTTAGAGGACCCTAACCTATATAGCCAACCAAGCCATAGACAAGGAAACAGTAGGACGACTGCATAGGCCCAAACTTTGGGCGAGACTTATATTTTAAGGATCTTGGACTATTTAACTTCTTGCATAATTATCCTCTACTTATATTTTGACTATCTTATGCTGCTAATTTAGCCTAAGTTTTGCAAGCTTATTTCTTTATCGAGCTTGATCATGACATGGTTTATTGGGTGCGCACCCACTAACATATTGTCTAATCAGAACCGGTGCACGATGGTCTGATCAACCTAGTGAACTTTGGTTCGCTTTTTCATATATTATTCTACGTAGATGGAGACATAGTTAAACTTGGCCTCTAGATTCTCATCCATGACTGCCTTGACAATTCTTTTTGAAAATTTCAGTCGCCTTTGAACCACTTATTCGTATTCGATAATATCTTAATCGAACTCTTTATGTTTTCGTCTTTCACCAATATTTAGAAAGACAAACGCTCATACTTGATATCCCCTTAGTTGTCCCACCATCTATTGTCAAGATAGTTAGACACTAACCAACCAATATGACTATATCCCCGTCTTGAGTTACTCGTTCTTTTTTTTCATTATCGCGACCTTATAATCATTCTTGAACTTGTAAATGATTCAATTCATTCCTTAATCGTACTCTAAACCTAGACGACTATATCATCTCAAGGAACTATACCTCCCAAGTTCCTAAATTATTCTCTTGATCTACTCCCTTCGTATTATCATGATAACTAGCGACCCTCATCCATTACCATAACCGTGAGTCTATTTTTCGTAAGTTATCGAAATCACGATTTTCTAATACATGTTTGTGTTAAACGTCGTTTCCTTGTCTCGCCCAATGATTGATCATGTTTCCTTATCGATATACTCCTGTACCTTCTCACCCTCCTAATTATTCTTAATTTCGAGGACGAAATTCTTGTAAGTTGGGTAGTATGTAAATTCCCTAAATTTTTACTATAATTTTTTTTAAATTTGGTACTAATCTTTTTTTTTTGTATTTGCTCGTCGAGTGCGAATATGTGCGAGGTACATATTTTTAGAAAAACTTTTTTATTATAGATTTTTATAGTTTCAAAATAATATATAATTATTTTTATTTACTTAAAGTTGTGAAAAGCGCCGTATCGAGATTTCAAAAACATTATTTAATTTTATTATTATAAAAAGGCGAGTTTATTTTATTGGCGATTTAGAAAACTATGTTTCATATAAAAATATGTTCTTCTCATGCAAATACGTAAGATGCAATTCATGTCTAAATTGATTTTCAAATTTATTTTATTAATTATTTTAACTTACTAAAGATGTATTTCAAATAGTTTAGTATTTATTATCATTTTCGAAATTTAATTTTTTTATTATTTATGGAAAAGATAATTTGAATTTATTATGATAATTTAAACTTGGATTAAATTTTGTTTAATTGATAGTATAATTTATTTGAATTATCTATATTTAAGTTGATTTAGATTTATTTAGATTTAAACTAGATTGAGATTTGATTTTGATTAAATTGATTGAATAAAACTTAAATGTTGAAATTATCTAAAAGGGTTTAAATTTTTCTGTTGCCTATCCAACTAGGAGTTCCACCTCCCCTACATATACGGGAGTCTCCATATAGTTTTCCTCCATAATTATTCCACAAATAATTCCATAAAGGTGTTGTGCACCATGTCGATGTCCACAATTTTTACTATAGTCAATTTTACATATACATCCGGTCTATCCTCGTGTCCGACATGCCGAACACGCCCCAATACACAATCTCCTGTCGTGTTAGACAATCCCGACGCGACACAACCCAAGCCAGACCCCTTTCCCGACTTCTTTGCTGCAAACCACCACCGCCACTAAGACTCCGTTACCAGCACCCGACAGCAATAACTATAGCCTCCACCGCCGCCTCGTCAAACCCGACAGGACAACCCCCTCTGGCTGAACCACCAGCACCCTTCCAGGTCGAACTACCACCCTCAACAACCACCACTATCAATGGCAGCTCACCACTACCGTCACCGTCATCACCACCACACAACAACAACAATAACAAAACCAGCACAGCATCGTCCTCCGGCAACCACGACCAGAGTGGCCGACTATCACGCCCCGCTCCCGCAGGAGCGATCGTCCTCGCTAAGGCGTGATGCCGTACGGGCCTAGGTTGCGCCCGTGCAAGGCTAAACCCAGAAACGACCAATTTGAAGTAGGCCACAGAGTCGCACAGAGTGTCCCCATTTGCAGCGAAAAGTAAATAAACACAAATTGAAGCGAATTCAAACTCTTTATTGACATTCAAGAAGTTTACAAGCGGCGCTAGGCCGAGATTACAAATCGCTCAAGCTCTCTCTCTCTGAAACATAAAAGGCATGCCAAGTGGCTTACAAGATGGAATGATTCATGACGATGTTCCGATACATTATGTCATGTATATGGTGCTCCAGCTCCTTGCAATGCCCCAAGGCTCCAGAGATAGCTCCGTGTCTTAGCACGTCCGAAGGAAGCTCCGCACCTGACGACGTCTCCTGCATCCTGTAAGCAAACTGTGGGGTTATCAGTACATTGTTATGCACTGGTAGGGAGGCTAGCTCGTCCATAATGCTATCATTACCAAACACGTTCTATTTACTTTTGTGCTCCATCTATCATTTATTGTCTTTCTAATCTTGCCTTAGGATCAGTTTTATGGCATATTTTATAACCTATCCCGTGTTGCCAAATTTAAGTGTTTGTATGGAAATACATGCACGACTTACCCATACTTACCGTCCGGCCTTTCCTGTCCAAAGTAAACCAAGTTAGTCAACAATTCATATGAACTTTCAATGTCAAGTGCGTGTCCCTGCCTCAGATTCTAACGCATCGTAGACGTATTTTCTAACTCATTTGTATGAAGTACTCTTTATCATTTGGTGTGTTACATTCAAGCCCATTCAGAAGGCGCTTTATTTAGTTAACTTAGACTACTTTGTTTCAATGCAAGGACTTGCACGTGGATTGCCACCAGCAAAGCCCACTTAATCTATATGCACCGGTCGCTGGCACCACAAGCCAATTTGGACCCTTTCTTCCTTGGTAATTTCTCACCTATCATAGCGTATGGCTGGAACACCTTGATAGTCTCTTGAAATATCCCGCACTTACGTCTCCTAGGTGGCCAAGCCCGCACCCAAATAGCCCGTAAGCCCCTTTGATTCCGTCTAGGCCGGCCATGATCCTCCCTTTGATCATGCCGCGAAATCCCTTATTTCTCCTACCTCCCGTATACGAGGGGATTGTCCACGACCATTTCGTATTGTTTGTCATTTTAACTAAACGGCTGTCTATGAGCCGTAGGCTAACCCTTAGCCATAATACGTTATCGACCAGGTTGGCGGCGGCGTCCGTGCAACACGGGTAGGGAGCCCCGATGTACGTCCCCGTCATACCTGTCGCTAACCATTCCTTTCTTTCTTATCTTTTATTCATTCTTTCTTTTCTTTCTTTCACTTGTTCATTCATTCATTGATTCATTCACATATTCACCCATTCTTTTATTCATTCATTCATTCGTTGATTCATTCATTCACTTATTCGTTCATTTATTCATTCATACATTATGCAACTCCCCGTACGGGAGTCGCTTTGGCGACCTATCGGTCCCGAAGTCTTCCAATGTTGCTATACTCTACTCGGAACGACTATGTCGATAGTCTTCCGTTTTATTGTCGTAAACCATTCATTGTTTCATTGTTGAACGCATAGGAAACTTGAATGTAAGCTTGTGCCTTAGCACGAGCGTGGAGCGCGGTGCGAGAGTTCCTATATTTTCTGAGTTCTTTTCCATGTTCTAAACAAGCATACAAGATGGGATTATTTCCTTAGCTAGGTGTGTTGAGTCATTTATTAACATGCGCGGTGTTATCGCCTAGCGATTCTAGCAATAGTGTCCGTATTGTTATGTGTCTAGGCTAAGAAAAGATGGGTTCATCGGAGCCCACCACCTTAGCGATGTTCGCATCGGCCGAGCGATACTCCGAGTGCACCTTTGAAAATCTAAGTCCGGATTCCTCTTGACGGGCTAATGTAAGCCTTGCATCGATTCTTCATCAGGTTGATGTCAACTCTTCGGGTCGACGGCTCGTCTGAGTCGTTGTACTTGCCGTTTGAATCGGCGTTCCGCTAGGGCAGAGCGGGTCATTACATAATACACCACTCAAAATAAGTCTCGTCCTCGAGACTTTCTGAGTGCAGGTCATCCTACCGTTCCTTGACTCATGTCGTCACGTTTCTTAGACAATCCCTATCGAATGACTTTATCGCTCGATGGCATCGAACTATACTCGATAGCTTTCCAAGTTCCGTGTCGCATACATTTGGTCGATTTTATTGAATAACTTTTCATTCATTTTAGAGTTGATGGTACTTATTCAATTCAAGTATTTCTTCGACTTGGTTGCTATTTCTTCGTGTCATGGGACTGTAATGGTCGTACGAGGCACGTTGTAATTCATCAAATGCGAGGGTCGTAGGCTGAGGCAAACTCACTTTCATTTATGTACATCGTAACACCCACTTGCAGCTGCATTCGAGTTCATCATATCGTTGAGTTTGGATCGTGCACGTATTCAAGGCATCCCCCAAATACGTACATTTCAACCAAGCTTAGCGATTAGCGAAGTCGGACAAGCTACTCCTGATAGTTTCGATTTGCCGATCGTTTTACTTTTACTTCGATTAAAATCGAACTCATGTGTGTATCACTATCGTTTATCTCGGTCCTCGAGATGATCCGATTCGCTTCTCAAGCGTTCTTGTCTACGAAATTAATACAATTTCTTCTTAGCGGAGTCGACCAAGTCTAAGTAAATTTTCGTCCGATTCAAAACCAAGTATTGCACTGTCATCGAGTATATCTTCCTATCAATGATTCAATTTGTTATCCCAAACTTTACTTGCGCATCATCCATTCCTATCATTCACTTCGTTTGGGGCCAATCTCGTTGTCGTTCACGCACACTCCCATTTCCCCGTCCTACTCTAAGTCTTGTTGTCCAAAGTCTATCGTCCGTCCAGACGATACTGTAATGTCAATCGCACAGGTTCAATCACTCGGCATAGGGTCGTCCGCCTATCCGCTAGGTCAGCTCACAAGGTCATAGTTACAAATCAAGTTCACGGTTCATCGTGCAAGGTAATCGTACGACGCTCGCCCCAATCCTATGGTCAAGCCATTTTGTTCGTTCGTACAAGATTTTCTACCCAAGCTCGTTCGTTCAAATTTCTAAACATCGAGCAGCATTCACCCTATTCATATCGAGACATTCTCTGTTCCAAGTCCGAACTCGTTTAGGAAAGTCATCCTACGATAGGTTGTCCTCAACCAAATCCTCGACATGTTAATATCGTATGTCCACAATAGTAATTTTTTTAGTCTATCTCTTCAAGTATTTTTGATACAATTCACCTATCCATCCTATCCAATTCACGTAGTCGATCACAAGGTCGTCTAGCCTTGCAATATATCGCGCCCCGATCTCACGCAAGTCTGATTATCCACGGCGGACATGAATCACCATTTCAACGTTCCTGCGGAATAATCGTCCTCATCGGGACGTAACTCTTGCGTTGAATCTAGACTTACTCATTTTCGATACGCAGATTGGGTCTACTCAATCCTCAAGTTTTCTTATTCTTCAATCGCAAGTCCTTACAATCCTCGAATTCACCTTCGCTTCAAACTACAAGTCGTAGCAATCAAAATTGCCATGTCAAGGTATTTCGTGTTCGATCATTCCCGCTAGACATGAATCACCATGCCAACGCTAGACATGAATCACCATGTCAAGGTATTTCGTCTACTCCTGATAGTTTCGACGTGACGCATGTGCGAGGCTGGAGTTCCTTCTTCATTCCAAACATTCATTTCTATCAAAATTTTCCAACATAGTATCCTTTAAAACAATAACTTCTAACACGATCATCATTATCGAATCGGAGTACCCCAGTTATCGTACATCGATCTTTGATACGCCTCAATACCATTGATGATGTACATAACCTGACGATCTTCCTTGCAACGAATTCTGAGTCGTACAAATTAATTTCCTCCATTCACATTATCTCGTGCTAACTCGTCATCGAGCAATATCTATTCCAATCCTTAGTCATTCTCGTATCTTCAAACCAACGTTTTCCATGCACGCTATCTTCCGATCGTGCTATCTTCGATCTCGTCTGAGTATTTTGTCTTAACTCAAGTTTCAATCCATTCGACTAAATTCAAAATTGTATGTACGATTCACTACGTTTCCTCGACCAAAACATCCATTTACCTTATCGTTTCGAATCTCCATTCAACCGTTTTGCAATTTGCACTACGCATTCTTAATTCATCTGAACCACATCTCGTTGAGACTCCCAAAGTCGCAACCCACTAAGTGTTACTCGTTCTAAGACTTTGTACGATATAATTGCTTGCCGACATACTCGTTCTATTCGTAAATTCTTTAGTCTTGCTCGAACACTTTCTATGTCGTCCATACACCACTCAGGGTTCAAGTCACTCGACTGGTCGTTGACACTCGCTCTTATTCTTCTTTGAAGCTATCACATACACCACTCGGGGTCAAGTCATTCTATAAATCATCAAAAGATCATTCGATTCCCAATCGATATGTTCAATTGCGTGTTTGCCCGTTCCTGAAAGTCTAAGAACCACTTCTCGTGTTCGCTTTAGCGTTGGTCAAGTAGCGTCTCTATCAACATACATTCTAAGTCTCACTTATTCTCGTCCGAGCGATAGTCGGTCTTGCTCGTAAACCCGTTTGCACCAAAAGGTCTAGGTGCGCGACACTCGACACAACTTAGCCAAAAAGGCTGCATGCATAATCATCCCGTTCGAACTATACTTCGGTCTCGCGTACTCGTTCGCTATTGTCAGCGTATGGTTATTCAAGTACACACTGCATTTGCTAACTTTTAGCATTTGTTCCTTCCAACTCAAATATGTCGCGGTTTGGCACAAAGGCCTTCGCCTATCGATTCCGTTCAACCGAGTACTTGTACGAGCTTTTGAAAATATTAGACTTATTGTATCGAACATCCCAAGGCACAATGAGAGAGCGTACACTTCTTTTATTTCAAAACGAGCTTTCAAAACTGAGAGAATCGAAATAAAGTCCAAGGACGTAAAGTCGTGCTCTGATACCAATCTGTCATGCCCCGCTCCTGCAGAAGCGATCATCTTCGCCAAGGCGTGATGCCGCACGGGCCTAGGTTGTGCCCGTGCAAGACTAATCCCAGAAACGGCTGATTTAAGCTAGGCCACAGAGTCGCACAGAGTGTCCCCATTTGCAGCGGAAAGTAAAAGAACACAAATTGAAGCGAATTCAAACTCTTTATTGACATTTAAGAAGTTTACAAGTGGCGCTAGGCCGAGATTACAAATCGCTCAAGCTCTCTCTCTGAAACATAAAAGGCGTGTCAAGTGTCTTACAAGATAAAATGATTCCTGGCGATGTTCCGATACATTATGTCCTGTAGATGGTGCTCCAACTCCTTGCAACGCCCCAAGGCTTCAGAGATAGCTCAGTGCCTTAGCACGTCCGAAGGAAGCTCCGTACCCGACGACGTCTCCTGCATCCTGTAAGCAAACTGTAGGGTTATCAATACATTGTTATGCACTGGTGGGGAGGCTAGCTCATCCATAATGCTATCATTACCAAACACGTTCTATTTAGTTTTGTGCTCCGTCTATGATTCATTGTCTTTCTAATCTTGCCTTAGGATCAGTTTCATGGCATATTTCATAACCTATCCCGTGTTGCCAAATTCAAGTGTTTGCATGGAAATACATGCATGACTTACCCATACTTACCGTCCGGCCTTCCCTGTCCAAAGTAAACCAAGTTAGTCAACAATTCATATAAACTTTCAATGTCAAGTACGTGTCCCTGCCTCAGTTTCTAGCGCATCATAGACGTGTTTTCTAACTCATTTGCATGAAGTACTCTTTATCATTTGGTGTGTTACATTCAAACCCGTTCAGAAGGCGCTTCATTCAGTTAACTTAGACTACTTTGTTTCAATACAAGGACTTGCACGTGGATTGCCACCAAAGCCCACTTAATCTATATGCACCGGTCGCTGGCACCACAAGCCAATTTGGACCCTTTCTCCTTGGTAATTTCTCACCTATCATAGCGTGCGGCTGGAACACCTTGATAGTCTCTTGAAATACCCTGCACTTACGTCTCCTGGGTGGCCAAGCCCGCACCCAAGTAGCCCGTAAGCCCATTTGATTCCGCCTAGGCCAGCTACGATCCTCTCTTTGATCATGTCGCGGAATCCCTTATTTCTTCTACCTCCCGTATACGAGGGGATTGTCCACGACCATTTCGTATTGTTTGTCATTTTAACTTAACGGCTGTCTCTGAGCCGTAGGCTAACCCTTAGCCATAATACGTTATCGACCAGGTTGGCGGCGGCGTCCATGCAACACGGGTAGCGAGCCCCGATGCACATCCCCGTCATACCTGTCGCTAACCATTCCTTTCTTTCTTATCTTTTATTCATTCTTTTTTTTCTTTCTTTCACTTGTTCGTTCATTCATTGATTCATTCACATATTCACTCATTCTCTTATTCATTCATTCATTCGTTGATTCATTCATTCACTTATTCGTTCATTTATTCAGTCATACATTATGCAACTCCCCGTACAGGAGTCGCCTTGGCGACCCATCGGTCCCGAAGTCTTCCAATGTTGCTATACTCTACTCGGAATGACTATGTCGATAGTCTTCCATTTTATTGTTGTAAACCATTCATTGTTTCATTGTTGAACGCATAGGGAACTTGAATGTAAGCTTGTGCCATAGCACGAGCGTAGAGCGCGGTGCGAGAGTTCCTATATTTTTCGAGTTCTTTTCCATGTTCTAAACAAGCATACAAGATGGGATTATTTCCTTAGCTAGGTGCGTTGAGTCATTTATTAGCATGCGTGGTGTTATCGCGTAGCGATTCTAGTAATAGTGTCCGTATTGTTATGTGTCTAGGCTAAGCAAAGACGGGTTCATCGGAGCCACCCACCTTACCGATGTTCGCATCGGCCAAGCGATACTTCGAGTGCGCCTTTGAAAGTCTAAGTCTGGATTCCTCTTGACGGGCCAATGTAAGCCTTGCATCGATTCTTCATCAGGTCGATGCCAACTCTTCGGGCCGACGGCTCGTCTGAGTCGTTGTACTTGCCGTTTGAATCGGCGTTCCGCTAGGGCGGAGCGGGTCATTACACCGACCGCCGCCACCAAAATCTCCAAAACAACAACAAATAAAGACATCACTACCACCGCGGCCACCGCCACGGCAGTCCATAACCACCACGACCAAATCCACCATCAATTACCTCCCCGTGGCCGACGAGCTCCGTCGTACTGAGAAGCCCCCGCCACCGCGTCCCTCAGCGTCCGCCGCCACCAGCGCCTTGCCGCAACCCGCCATCGAGCCTTTGGAGTCGTCTTCATACCGCCGACAACTCCCAAGTGCCACACCCTTAGTGAACGTGGTGCCTCGACTCTCACCACGTGGTTGTCCATCCGCCGCACACGGCAGTTGGCGCTGGCAGCCGCCAGCACCGTCCACTCTAACCGCCAGAGACATATCCCCTCCTCGCTACGCCGAACGACCCCCTGTCGATCGCCTTCCCGGCGCTCTTCCGTCGGAAGTCCGTGTAAGCTCTGCCTCTCTCCTTCTTCTTCTCTCCGCTCTCCCCCTCTCGCTCACTACAACGCCCCCTCTGTTCTCTTCCTCTTGTTCCTCCCTCTCTCTTCAATTTCCTTATTTTTCAGGACTACTGTCTCTCTCTTGAAAGAGAAGAGACAGCTGTGTATTAATTGTGTTTTTTTTTCCTTTTTTTTTGTTTTGGTGTTTGCTTTTATTTTTCTTTTGTTACTTTTATCATTATTATTTTATTAAAGCTGCTGTTTTGATGTCATTTTATTTGGGTTATTTTGTCACTCCCCGTTTCCGGAATGAGTATTCTAATACATATATTGCCTGAATGTATTTATTTAGTATTTATCATGTAGTATCCTGTATTTAAATTCCTATAACTTCATGTTAATTAATTATCTGCATTTTATTTTCTGCACTTTATTTTCTGTAATTCTATTATCTGCTCTTTAAATTTTCATGTTAATTAATTAGCTGCTCTTTAATTTTTATGCTAATTAATTTCTGCAATTTTATTTCTGTATTTCTTTCTGTAATTTTATTATCTGCATTTTAATTCCTGCTTTAGTTTTACTTTCGGGTTAGCCTTGTTGGACCCGTGCAACCCGACCAATTGGACCCATTGGACCCATTGGACCCGGCCCAACTCCCACCTACCACCACCTTTTTATTTAAAGCCATCCCCCCTTTCTCTCTCTTCATTATTTTTCTTTCACCATTACTCCTCGTCTTCTTCTTCATTACTCCTTCCACCCACCAAACCGTAGGCAAGTACAACTTGCTCCACATGAGAACCCATGTTTTTGTAGTTCATTTTATTCCTCGCAAGATCCTAAGAAAGTTTAGAACTTGGCATTTTTTATTTCGAAGTCTTAATCTTTGTAGATCTAGAAATTAGTTATTTTTGGAGTTTGGTGGTTTTGATCTATCAAACTTCTTTGTTTGCAAGTTTTGATGGTTCCATGTCGTAGAGCAGTTTATTC
This sequence comes from Iris pallida, assembly GCA_029216955.1. Taxonomy (NCBI): domain Eukaryota; kingdom Viridiplantae; phylum Streptophyta; class Magnoliopsida; order Asparagales; family Iridaceae; genus Iris; species Iris pallida. The sequence goes on from JANAVB010033217.1 coordinate 16,115,810, forward strand.
TACCCAATTTTGACCTTTGGAAAGTTGGATTTGGACTTGTTTTGACCAAGTTATGGACTTTTGAAGCTTTGGGGTACAACCATGGAGTTCTTGCTATTTGGAGAAGACAGTGAGCAGTGTATGCTAGCTTTTTAGCTGCGTCACTAAGCTATGCGTGCTCTTTAGCGCAGCGCAGTATGGAGTCCATACACTGCCTTTTTAGGAAGCGTATGTCTTGCATACGCTACCTTTTGGAAGCGTGTGTCGTATGGAGTTCATATGCTACCTTTTGGGAGCGTTTGACTTGCATACGCTGACTTGGATGGTCAGGAGTCGTATGGAGTTCATACGCTACCTTTTGGGAGCGTATGACTTGCATACGCTGACTTGGATGGTCAGGAGTCGTATGGAGTTCATACGCTACCTTTTGGGAGCGTATGACTTGCATACGCTGACTTGGATAGTAAGGAGTCGTATGGAGTTCATACGCTGCCTTTTGGAAGCGTATGACTCCCATACGCTAGCTTGGCTTGAGCGTAGCTTGACCTGGGCGTACGCTGGCTTGAGCGTAGCTTGACCTGAGCGTACGCTGGCATGAGCATAGGCTGACATGAGAGTAGCCTGCTTACCCTGGATCTTCTATAGCCCTGTATATTGATATCTTATTAGATGTTTAACGTCCATTTTATCCTTACGCCTTTTTGCATAAACTTGATATAATCATGATATGTTAATATTCTGTTAAATATGGATTGTTACGTGGGATGTACCATGTGTCGTGAATTGAGCATAGATACCCCGATTGACTGGAATTAAACCTTGAGAGTTATAGACTCGACCCCATTTAATACTAATTGACTTTCATGCCTTGTCACCATTGATAATAATGGTTATCTTGACTAAATTGATCATGCATTCCTAGTTGGAACTAAGAGACTGGCTAGTCGTCTTATTGAATTGAATGAATGAGACATGTTCATGTTATGAACTATTGTAATCGACTGGCTGATCCCGAATATTGACATACATGCACATGCAGGCTTCAATCTATTTATTTATTTATTTACTTATTTATTTTCTACAAAAGAAGCACGTATACTTTATGGTCAAGGCATGATTACCGTGGTTAGATTTGATTGTTGCATTACGCTATGTAAGACCTGCAACCTAATCGCACTGGTATCGTTGTAGAGTTGTGCATATCGTACCCCGTACGAAAGTACTCATTTGAATGACCATGATCCACGGCATGGGATTTCACTCAACGTAGGGACTATTAAGTTAAATAAAATAATGATGGCATGGGAGAATGGATTCCCGAGTTCTTACATGGCAGCCCCCTTGGGACAAGTAGTACCCGACGGGCCGCTGGTTCCCACAGATACTGTAAAACTGCCACACGGGCAGGGAACAATATCTGCTTATATTATTATTGTATATTGTATATTGATGACGGCGTCCTGCTGGGACTCGTCTAATTCATGTATGGCGCACATGATTCACTGGATAGACTAGCCTTGCTTGCACATAGTAAGAACTGAGGAATCCCTAATTGCATAATTCCAGGATAACTTGGGACTCACAATAGCAAGCCGTAGGAGTTGATTGGCCGTTCAAGATGATTTGTTTGTGTACTGTACTACTATGTTACCTAACTAGGATGATCAGAATGTCAAGACATGATGGACCAACTTCTGTCCTTGTTTGGTTGGGAGGTTGGTTCGAAGTGTCGTGATGTGATGTGAATCCTAGTGGAAAGCAGAGATCTATTATTATATTCTCTTACTTACTGGTTTTAGTTCTCATGTCGTGCTCCCTTGTGGTACTTGCTATTAGAGGTCTAACCTCTCTGGTTTTGCATGGCCAGATTTAGAGCCAGTTCCCGGGGACTCAGCTTACTTCTACCTCCAAGATGGTCAACACTAGAGGGATGATCGCAGGAGGCCTCGAGTGGGTTCCTTAACTTCACCACTCGTTTTGTTATCTACTTTATACCTTGTCGTTTGGCATCGACATGTTAGTCGGATTGTCTTGTACTTACTTTTGCATAATTGTAATTAAGTCAGACTGCAGCTGATAACAATTGTGTATACTTACTACATCATCTGGCTGTATTTTGTAAAGCCAGATCTCAAGAACATTTTGACAGAGCGTTTGGGACGCCTTACTGCTTTACCTTACATGTTCTATATTTCTGTTTCTTGTTTGAATGATTGAGACAATAGATGTGTAATGACCATAGTAAGACTTTTATGTAGTATGCACCCCCGTCTGGTTAGACAGCATTGATCGTATTATACGGTATTCTTCTACCCGTAATACGTAGCTGGCTGAGTCACTCTCCCGCTCTCCCCAATCACTAGCCAGCCTCAAGGGAATCTGTCACGACCCGGTCCCAATTTCTTGGGTCGAATCGGATCATGCCTAGCCTGCACCGTTGTTGAGATGACGGCAGTAAGCGTATCAAGCAATGAAACACATGCAGATAAAATTCTAACGAATATAAAATCTTTTATTCAATTTAAAATTTCTGAAATACAACAACTATTTATTACAACTACATTTGATACATTGGTTACTAAATAAATTACTATCCAACTCTACTGTTCTTGGGTTCCAGGTTCTGCGGAACAGGCATCAGATCTTCAACGACTCAAATCACCTAAAAATGTTATCTCCAGTCAGGAGGAAGCAAATTACAATTCATGCTAATTTGATAATTGAAAAATAATAGATCATGCACTTTTAAACAATTTTGAAATCAACAATTTAAGCAGTTACAGTTTTAAAACAGTTACAGTTCTGTGATGTGAATAGGCAATGAAATATGACCGGCTTGGGTTTGTTACAGTAAAGGATATGGGATTTGTTACAGTAAAGGATATGAGATTTGTTACAGTAAAGGATATGGTCATACTCATTACACTATTCCTCCAGTCCCCAATAGTTACAGTAGTTACAGTCAGTGCTCTCAGAGAGAGTTCCGTGTTGCATCGTGGTTTAAACTTGCAATAAAACGATTACTAAACAATTGTAAACTAACACAAAATGTACTTGCCTTGGTTTTGTTGACTGGTTTGAGATGTTGATTCCGGGTGATGCTAGTACAGTCCTCAAAAACCCTACAATTGAGAATTCTTGACTTAGCACCAATATTCAATCCATATCTAGGTGTGCTAGATACAATCTCTAGTATTGACCTAATCAAATTTTAGGTTATTTACAACTCTATTTTAGAACGCTTATCGAGGTGAGTTTCTAACTTAAGAAGAAAAGTCAATTTAACTTTGTATTGGAAAAAATCGTATTTTCTAATTTATTTAATAAACTTTGTATTTCATTATATTATATTAAAATAATATTTTTCTTTAAATGAGGAAAAACGTGAAATTTGTTTAAATAATAACTGTAGTCTTTTCTAATTTATTTAATGTGAGAAAATAATATTAATTTTCTATAAAATAATTATTTTACTATTTTACGTATTTACGCCAACCACAGATCAGAAAAATAATAAAAACTACACTAATTTATTACAAAGCAACATAAAATAATAAGACTAGGCTTATGCCCTTTACAGACCATTTTACATAAATTGAAATAAGAGAAAAGGTTAGTCAGCTCTAATTAATATCCTGCACTTTAATTACTAAAACAAAAATTAATAAAATAAATTAAAATAAATATTATTAAGAGTCTCAGACTTGGTCCAATCGTCATAATTGAGCTAATGCCACAACGTCCGGAAACCCCGGTTTCGTTTGCATTTCGCTAAGGGCCCATGGACCATATGGTCGTCGCCCAAATTCCATTTTATAATTTCGAAAACCGATTTGAAATCCATTATTTAATTTTATAAAAATTTCGGCAGCATTCCTCTATTTTCGGATAACCCAAACTGGAAAATGTGCCATGATACCAATATTATATATATATCCCAAACCAGGGAAAACCCATAATTTAAATTCCACCACAAGGATTAATAACTCACAAAATATATTTTCGAAAAATACTCGGAAAACCCAAAATTACTCGGAAACCCGAGAATTTACAGAAACAAACCAACAGAAAGATTATCTCAAAACCAATCCACAGAACCTAAATCCGAAGAAAATATCCAGAAAATCACAGAACCTATCATTCTCAAAACGAAACTATCCACAGAAATATCCAACGAATTTCGAAATTTCCGAATTCGAACGTCTAACCGAATCCCGCAATGGGATCGGGGACCAAGAATCATCATTG
>JANAVB010033217.1:16132378-16152378 GCA_029216955.1 Iris pallida
ACATTCTTCCGAAGAAGATATGAAACCTAAGGGTCCGTTTGGTTGCAAGAACTACTTAACCTATGATACAAATTATACTGCAGCTGCTCTTTGACATGAGGCATGTCAGTAAAACAAAAAATTCAAGCTATGGGGACACAAGTATTTATGAATCCTTTATAGATACAACTGTTTGGTTGTTTGGAGCTGAAGACACAGTTCTCTATGCTACAAGACATTATTTTTTTTTCTTCTCTTGCAAATTCACTTATCTTTTTTTTGCTTATCATGGCTAATCCTCTTTTATGTTTTCTATAGTACTTTAATTTTTTGAGCACCACTGGTCATTTTAGAAAGGTCTATTCAGAGAGTTGTGAACATGCTGGGATCCGGTGAAGTAAGCTCCATTTATATTTGTAATATGTTTTTCACAATATATTGGGGTACAACTTTGAGTTCTTATTATTTGCTTATCTTATGAAGCCTTCTAAAAAAGGTGCAAAAAGAGGAGTAACACAAAATTTAGCTACCAATGCTAAAACCATGCAAAGAGAAAATGGTGTAAGAATATCACAGGAAGACTCTAACTCTCCATCTAACATGTCACCTAATATAGCAAGTAACCAAAATCAACCAAATTCTAATGTTATTGAAAAAAGAATACCAGAGGTAAGTGTAAAATGGATCGTATTCGCAAGAGAAAAAATCCTGTTTCGGTTGATTTCAATGAGAGAGGACAACCAATTGGAGATACTGCAGCTGAATTTGCTAGTTTTTTGGGCTCGACGGTAAGAGATTTAGTACCGGTGACAATGGAGAATTGGACTGATCTTTCTGAAGATTTTAAACATCAAATATGGGAATACATCACGGTAATATTTATATACATCGTACTTATATATTAAACATAAGATGATCTTTATTGAATGTTATGCCCTTTCTTACAGCAAAATATATACTTGATGATTGCCACAAGACATATACATTCCAAAAGTTGGGAAAGCATTGGCGTGATCATAAGTCTAATTTGATGAAAGAGGTGATGGAGCAAGCAAAAGTTGTAGGTTTACCACGAGCACTTGCCCTCCTCAAGCCTGACAATGTACCAGTGTTTAAAGATTGGAAGGCTTTTGTAATCAAGAGAAGTACCCCAGAATTTAAGGTAAGTGCTGTTGGTTACTTTTTTCCTTCATTTTTGGATCTAAATCTTGCTATTGCCATATAATGTATATATTTCATATGGGAAACTAGGAAAGAAGTGAAAGATTTAAGAAGATGCGAAAAAGTCAAACTTTGTTGCATACTACTAGTCGTAAGGGATATGCTCGTCTAGAGGATGAAATGGTAACTAAGTGATACGCATATGCTTGTTACCTAAAACTCTGTTTTAGTACCTTAGTCATTTCATTGGCCTTAGTTGATTTCTACTCATCATTTATTACCTAAAATTTGTCTTGTAGCGTCAACAATGTGATGAACCTGACTCCGTACAAAGAGTTGATGTATGGATCAAAGGACATCAGAGGAAAACAGGTGAATTGAGTGAAGAGGCTAAGAGAATTTTGGTAAGTGTTTGTCATCCTCTCTTTGTTCTACATTACACATGGGCCATTCTTGTAGTGGTCACGGTTCTTGATATATTTGTGGCTTAAACTGGTAATATCAGTCATCATCTGGTGAGTGATAACTAATGAGCCTCATTGGTAATGATGGTGATCAATGTTTTTGATTCCCTAAGAAATAATGACCAAGTGGTTGTTCTTATTTTGATACAATCTGGTTTTCTACTACTTCAACATAGTTTTGCAAATAAGCATCACATTGAATTAATGAGCTTGAGTTTGAAAGCTTGTAGCTGGAGTTACTGGAACAAAATGTGTGTTTGAACCCCTGCGGCATGATATCAAGGGGCTTATTTTTCCAATCCTATCATTATGTCTTGTACTGTTCTTGCATGCTTGCTTCATGGTTTCATGAAGCCAAGTCATGATCAGACCATGCTTTTTGCTGGTTGCTTTGCAAGAATCAATATTGGTTTTCCTGGAACTTTGGCATAGTTTTGCGGCAATCTGACCAACATCTTGTACATGATTGACCAAGCTAAAGGTTGAAGAATTTCAGCACGTCATCTGCTGATTTGTTAAGAATTTTCATGAAAATACCTATGCTTTGCAAAAACTATGGTGCATGATATATTTGTATACTAACCTACAGTCAGTGACTCTTGTACTCGACTACCTACAGTTAGTTGTAGATGCAATTCATGAACTCCACTTTATTACTGTACTCTTCAAGCTTCCTGCCATCGATGCAATTCTTCAGTTTTCTTATGTGAGGACTTTGTTGTACAAATGTGATTTGACATTTATTTTTTACCATTTTCTTATCCACTTGTATTAAACTAAAATTACCTACTGTACTATTTACTGTTAGGATGACATAGAAGATATTCATAAGTCAGCAACACCATCAGAAAAAAATTCTTTAGAAACTGACGCTATTTCAAAAGTTATTGGTCCCGAACGACGAGGAAGAGTAAGAGGGCTTGGCTTTGGGGCGACACCTTCAAAAGTGGAAGGTCAAAAATATCATCGTGACAAAGTCAATAGATTGGAAAGTGAGTTGATTGAGTTAAGAAATTTATATAAAAGCATTGCTGAAAAGGTTATTGGAAAAACTAACACTGTAAGTTTTAGACTTCGAGATGGTATTTTAATTCTTTATTACATACTAACACTGTAAGCTTGTCCAACAATTAATGTGTTTTTCATTTATGTAGGAAATTGGAAACTCAAACATAGTGGGAAAGACTAACTCAAACTGTGGGGTTCAAAGTTCTACCAATCGTGAGATAACGCAAACAAGACGAGAAAAGGAAAATGCTGAAAATCCAAGTTCCCTTAACATTGGGACAAAATGCAAGTTGTTGAATTGGGAGACAGGTTCAGAAGTTGTTGCAATTGGTGAGATTGCATCTACAAATCCCAAAGACTTGGTCCATCATGTGGCTTTAGGACACGAGTGCTATAAACTTTGGGTTCATGAAGTACTTGATTACGAGATGACTTTGTATCGGCCGACCCGTGAGTTTTTTCTTCTACATGAGGCTTTATCAAGTACAATTGCCTGGCCTATCAAGTATATCAGATTCGACTAGTGGTAAAACTTTTGAGGTAGGTAATATGAATATCCTTTCCTTTATCCCTTATTTGTCTTATTTTCTTCTATTTTTAGTATCATGTGGTACTTACTATTTTCTTATGGACTTCATTATCTTTGGTACATGGGCCTGTTCAGTTTCCAGGAACTGGTATTTGGTGTTTTGTGTGTTGGATCACCACATGGTTGCTAACTTATCCAGGTAACTATGCTCACTCCATATAAAGAAAATGTGGCTGGAAGTTTCTAGGAACTGAAATATCATACATATAAGATGACTTTATATTGGGCCTGTTCATGGGCCTGTTCAATTTCTATGGGCCTGTTCATGGGCCTGTTCAGTTTCCACCAGCTAATCTTTGGTACATGGGTCTGTTCAGTTTCCATGAACTGATCCCATATACGTATAAGATGACTTTATATTGATTTGAGCCAAGTGACTGGAAGTTTCTGCAGCAAACTTTGCATACAGAAAAGATGGGCCTGTTCAGTTTCCATATGACCAGCTATCTTTGGTACATGGGTCTGTTCAGTTTCCAGGAACTGATCCCATATTATACGTATAAGATGACTTTATATTGATTTGAGCCAAGTGACTGGAAGTTTCTGCAGCAAACTTTGCATACAGAAAAGATGGGCCTGTTCAGTTTCCATATGACCAGCTATCTTTGGTACATGGGCCTGTTCAGTTTCCAGGAACTGATCCCATATTATACATATAAGATGACTTTATATTGATTTGAGCCAAGTGGCTGGAAGTTTCTGCAGCAAACTTTGCATACAGAAAAATTGTATGAGAAATTGTACTTCCATACAATTTTTGTTGCAAGTACAAGTTTCTGCAGCAAAAAATGTATGAGAAACTTTGCATACATCATTTCTCAGGTAACTATGCTCACTGCTGGAAAGGAATATGCTTCCATAAATATGGCTTTTGTTGTCTTAAAAGCATCCTTAAGATGTGAGCTGCACAATTGCAGGAGATGGGAGTTGTATGAAATTCAAAATATGCTATAACCTATGGTACAATTTGGCTCCTTCCTTTATTCATTGGGTGCTCTTTGATAAAAATGCAGTAAGAGGTTTTAGTTTTAGTTTCTTAATGCACATATTGCTTGGAAAGGTGCATGTACTGGAGTACTTCTTTGTGATAATAAACTTGGTATTTATACATTTGACTACTAATACATCTTGCAGATTTCATTTTCTATTGCTAGTTTTTTGACTTTTCTTATTCCATCCATTTGATATTGATGTTGTTTGTTATTGTATGTAATAGGTTATGCAAGAGATGACAACTTATTTTGCTGTTCGTTTGGAGGATGAGGATGTGGATGTGGAGTCACTTTTGAAGCATATTGGCGATTACTTTACCATGACCGTAAAAAAATCTTTTTCCTTGTAGTGTTCTTTTGACATTCTACTGGACTCCTTATTTTTCACTTTATTTTTCCCTTTGTGGACTGGACTATTTATTTAGTTGCTTAGAGGGGTTCATGTCGTCTTGCTCTAGCTTGCAATTCACTGAGATAAAATCATTGGTGTGATCTTCCATATGATCCAGAGGATAACTCTTATTGTTAATGGTTGGTGAAAAATCTCGTTGCTCCAGTTTATGTTTCTTGATGAAACCACCAGTTTCATAAGCATCAGTAACTTGTAAAAGGTAACTCTGATCATTGATTGTAGGTGCACGGTGTACAGCAGTCCATGAATACCCTGTAGTTCCTACCCCTTCATTTAAGCAAGAGCTGTACATTTGTTGGTGCTCACCAGATAACAAACAGTAGTCAGTCTCATCCAATTGAAAATCATTCCCCTTTCATTGTCATCATTATATCTCGAAGACTCTGACGTATCGTCAGTCATATTACCTAGAAGCATGTTTGATAGGTTTGATAGAACTTGTTTAAACAGACTGCTGTCATTCAGTACCCTCTCAGTTGAAAACAATACGGGTCGGTGTCGAGACCTCCTGTTTAGGCAGGCAAGAAAACTTAACACTTTGTCTGGAATTTCTATAGCATCACATTGAAAAATATACTCCATCATGTACTGGAGTACTTCTTTGTGATAATAAACTTGGTATTTATACATTTGACTAGTAATACATCTTGCAGATTTCATTTTCTATTGCTAGTTTTTTAACTTTTCTTATTCAATCCATTTGATATTGATGTTGTTTGTTATTGTATGTAATAGGTTATGCAAGAGATGACAACTTATTTTGCTGTTCGTTTGGAGGATGAGGATGTGGATGTGGAGTCACTTTTGAAGCATATTGGCGATTACTTTACCATGACCGTAAAAAAATCTTTTTCCTTGTAGTGTTCTTTTGACATTCTACTGGACTCCTTATTTTTCACTTTATTTTTTCCTTTGTGGACTGGACTATTTATTTAGTTGCTTGTCTTTAGGACGAGGATGTTGATTCCTTATTTTGTTGCTTGTTTGGAGGAAATTAAAGAATGAACAATATTTTGTGTTGGCCTTGCTTAAGTATACAATATCAATTTTGGATTTGGTATTATCCTGTAGTTATTACATTTCATATCTGAAGTTATTACATTACATATAAGCATTTTGGATTTGGTATAATATATGTTCTGTGGTTGAATGTAAATGTAAAATTGATTATACAAAAAAAGCAATTTTTTTTAAAAAAAAATTGGCGAGCATTTAAGGCGTGCATAGAATGTCCTAATTGATGTTTATTGGATACTTTTTACGACATACTTTAAATGTCATAATTGACTAATAACGAGAGCCAAAGAATGTTGTAAAATGTTATTAAGGGCATGCAGCAACATGTCGTGATTAAGTATTAACGACGTTCTAAAGAATGTTGTGAATGTGAATTAAGGACGTGCAACTGAATGTCGTTTTCGTGCATTAACGGCACAATAGTGCACGCCATAATTTTATTTTCACGGCAGGCAATGTATGCCATGAATGGTTTTAGACGGCACACAAGCTGATCAAAGACGACATGCCATCAATGTCGTTAAAGCTACCAACTTTTTACGGCATGACCTGATACGCGCGCGGATGTACGCCGTCTAAAGTGATTTACGACGCACATTGCGTGCCGTAAAAGCATATTTTCCTGTAGTGTATGGTATGATATTATGTATCTTGTTACGTCCCTCTGAGGATCTGGTTATCTCCCCAAGTGTGTGTTCATATCTTCCGTAGGTATTCTAGCCAAGGTCGTGGTCTTCTCCATTTATTCGAAGATGACGTGTCTTGGATCTATCTTGCTACCTTCGTCAAAATCTTTTATATATCATGTACTTCTTTTCTTTTATTTGGGTGGGTAGTGGATGTGTCTCCACCCAACATATTGTATTAAGACCATTCATTATATGATATCTTTTATTCTCTTATTTTGTGGATGAGATTAGTTTTCATAGTGTTACTGCATTTTTACAGCTTACGTATATTTATTATATGGCTGACATGTCTATGTTCCTAGTCCTACGTATTTTGGGACTGGAGTGTTATATTTTATATTCAGTTTTATGGCATGATATTATGTGTCTTGTTACGTCCCTCTGAGGACCTGGTGATCTCTCCAGGTGTGTGCTCTTATCTTTTTGCAGGTGTTCTAGCCAAGGTGTGATCTTCTCTATTCCTTCGAAGATGACGTGTCTTGGATCTTTCTTGCCACCTTCACTAAATTATTTCATATGTCATGTACTTCTTTTCTTCTAAATCGTTGGGTGGATTTGTCTCGCCCATCTTATAAAATGATATTCGAAGTTGATTTATACTATCTTTTTATTCTTTCATTTTGTGGATGAGGTTAGATTACTATTGTTTACTGCATTTTATAGCTTATGTTTACATACAAAGTTTCCATATTAGAGTATACTTCGTATGTATACAGCTGGCATATCTACGTACCTAGTCCTATGTATTTGGGACTATGGTGTTACATATTTTTTTGGTGGCCCATACAGGTCAAGATAAATTGTTTGGTTAATTTATCGTACCAAGCAAGCCTGCATATAGGATTAGAGTCTAGGATCTTTTTCGTATACTTGACCGTCTTTCTCGATTCTATTTTCAAACTCTCGCTTGACTCCTCGATTTGCATCTTGTTTGATCCCTTCTATCGTTATGTCCTTCCTATCCCTTCGTGCTTGATAGAGGTTAATAAGATAACCCATACTAGGTAGACATGACCCATTATCCCATCACACTACTAGTTTAACTCTTGTAAGTTGGGTAGAAAGCCTCACGACCTAACAATCCTTTGTCTTTGTGACCCATATTAATAAGTTTACCTGGATTATAGAATTTAGAGGACCTTAACCCATATAGCCAACCAAGCCATCGACAAGGAAACACTAGGACGACTGTATAGGCCCAAACTTCAGGCGAGACTTATATTTTAAGGATCTTGGACTATTTAACTTCTTGCATCATTATCCTCTACTTATTTTTGACTATCTTATGCTGCTAATTTAGCCTAAGTTTTGCAAGCTTATTTCTTTCTCGAGCTTGATCATGATATGTTTTATTGGGTGCGTACCAACTAACATATTATCTAATCAAAACTGGTGCATGATGGTCTGATCAACTTAGTGAACTTTGGTTCGCTTTTTCAAATATTGTTCTATGTGGATGGATACATAGTTAAACTTGGCCTCTAGAATCTCATCCACGACTGCCTTGGCAATTTTTTTGAAAATTAAGTCGCCTTTGAACCATATTCGTATTCGATAATATCTTCTTTGAACTTTTTATGTTTTCGTCTTTCACTAATATTTAGAAAGACAAACGCTCATACTTGATATCCCCTTAGTTGTCCCACCATCTATTGTCAAGATAGTTAGCCACTGACCAACCAATGTGATTATATCCCCGTCTTGAGTTACACGTTCTTCTTTTTTTCATTATCGTGACTTTATAATCATTCTTGAACTTGTAAATGATTCAATTCATTCCTTAACCGTACCCTAAACCTATTTTTTCGTCCAAAATAGTCCAAAATTTGTCATAAATTCAGCCTCCTTTTTAAAAGGATGTATCAACTTCAAAGAGCCATAACTCCCAATTCCGGACTCCGTTTCACCTACAATTTTTTTGTTTGAACCATATTGAGATTACCTTCGATAATCTGTAATTTATTTTAGAAAATTCTTAATATATTTTTCTGTAAAATTGTTTGAGTGTAAGTTGTCTGAAAATCGACGTATCATACTGTTTTTGAGATTCCTGTGGACCGAACTCATTTTTGTGATCCGTTCAATATTTCGAAAGCTGAAAAAGAGATCTACAACATGTTAAATTTCTAGAATTTAATAAAAATTTTTATTCTGTTTAAATTGTAGAACATATAGATGACTAGTGAACCGAATTGGCGACTTTGGACTTTCTCGACATTGGGCTTATTTTTGAATCTTTGGTGGTTAGATCTCGACATCATTATCTCTTTGGACCAATTATGACTATAGATTTTGATCTATTTCGTGTCGACACGCTCATGTCGCACACATCGACTCCAACAATCCGAGGCAAGCACATTGCATTGGTTACTTTTAATTCTTAATAGTTTCTATGATACATATTTTAGATATGCCTTACATGATACATGACTCTTGACACGTTGTTCACATGAGTATGGATTCATATTCATGATTTTTGAGTTTCGTGATTTACGTTATTTATCGTGTTTTATGACTTACATTTCGTGATTATCGTGTATCATAATTTTTGTGTCGTGACATGAATCCACGAGTCGACGGAGAAATATATTAGTAGACATGTGAACATTTCCTAATCAGGAACCACTCCCTCAGGTCTATTCTGGAAAGATAACCTTGTACACTTCACGTACGGGCTGCCGTATTTACCCTTAGCTGTTTACATGTCGAAAGTAGTATTTTAAAGTACTTAGTTAGATGTCTTGCTTGTCGTATTTACATGTTCCACTTTACATGCCATGATAGTCGTATTTACATGTTTCTTACTAGTTGTCTGCCATGATTGTCTTCATTTTCTGTTTTCTCTAAATTTGTCATACCATATCACCATGTATATCATATGCTATTTTTGTTTTATAGTTTCTATTATGTCTTGAATAGTTTGCCATATATGTACTTGTTCCATTCCTGACTAAAAACCTATTTTTTAGCTTAGTCGCTTGCTACTCTATGCACTTGGATCTTAGAAGGGATACGGGTATATGCTGAAGGCCGATCCTAGAGACTAGTTAGATAGAAGAGTTGATCATAAAGTTTTAATTAGTTATTTTCGATTTTATGAGAAATTGTATTTTATTCAAATGTAATATTACAATATTGTAATTTGATTTAGTATTTTGAATGAGCAAAGGGATTACTTATGAGCACATTTGGTGTACTTTGAGATCTAGACAGCTTACCACGTCGATACTGCGACGTAGGCTGGATTTGGACACACACTTGCATCCCGAAAAGTAGGTGCGGGTCCTGACAGTTAGGGACTTCGGTCTTAGCCGTATTATTGATATCAACAGGATCCAGGTTATTCAGGAGGTGTTACGCATGACAACTAGTGTCGACGTGATGGTCGAGGTGCTAGAGACGAAGGAAGATGTAAAGCAGCTTGGAGGATCAGGGATCAATGACAAGGGAAGGAGAAACTCTATTATAGAATGACATGCATAGAGTCCAGTTGAGGAGCTATAAGATCAACATCTCTCGTCAGATTAGAGGGGGTATATGTCACGCCCTGATCCTGGGAGATTAAAAAATAGCCTCTGGGCGTGTTACCGTACAAGTCTAGATTGCACTTGTACAAGGTAAAACCATTACAGTTCCCGATTTCTCAGAAAACAACGACATCGCAGCAAACCAAGCAGATAAATTAAAGTCACAATAAGATATGAAGAAAATGTATCTCTTTATTGATAAGTGCAATAGATTACAAGGCTTGCAGCTGAATAAAGAGTTTACAACAGATTACAAGACTTTTAAATAGCCAACTAAATTACTTGCCATTCAGGCTTACAACTGAACATGCCGACTTAGCCTACAATGAACTTGCCAATTTGGCTCACAATCTCACTGGTTCAACTGTGTTACATTGTTCCATACATTATGTCCTATATAGAAGACATCGCCTTACAAGGAGAGATTCTGCGCACTCATCCGATTCATCGATGATAAGCATTAACAAACGATTTTTTCCATGCACGAGCACCTAAAATGCCCCACAACATGGGTCAGTACATTCATCTATGTACTGGCGAGCGGTGCTGGTCCAACTCATCTAAGAAGACAACACTAAGTAATCATGTTATAGAACATTATTAAGAGTGGTCTTTCTCGTTGCCTTAGGATCGATTAACAGTTCATATCCGATAGAAGTAAAGCATGCATATTTTTTATAACTAGCACAATGTAAAGCATATAGTTATCACCCTTTGGTGATTTTTTACTTACGGTCGTGTAGCCATCCATGTATATTTATAATACTTGCTCTACCTGCATAAGACTTTGTTATGAACAATATCATATTTATCATAGTTGTCACCATTCAGGTGATTCTTACCAACAGCCAATATCCTTCCATGTAATTGAGTAATGTAAGCCCCTGTTTTTCAAAAATTATTTAATTAGTGTTAATTAATTATTAATGTCATTTTTAGCCTTAAAATATTTATTATGATTTTTAAGAAATTTTCTAGAATTTTTAAATAAGTTTTAAATGAGTTTTAAATACTAAAATATTAATTTGCAATTTTCTAAAATATTTAATTGACTTTTGCAATTAATTAGATTGTTTAAATATTATTTTGTAAATATTAAAATTGTTTTAATATGGTTTTGTAATTTTTAGAATTGTTTTATATCAGTATGCAATTTATTTAATTATTAATATATCAGTTTGTAATTATTAAATTGTTTTAAATTACGGAATGTAAATTCTAATTTGTATTTAGACACTGGGAGTACCTAGTTCTAATTACCTAAACTACAGGGACCTAAACGCTAAACCCTAATCCTACCCACCCCCGACGACTGGCCAGCTGCCGACGACCGGCCAGCTGACCCCCGCCATTTTCGGCTGACCTAGCCCCGTTCGACCGACTCTAAGCCCCAATAATGACCCCTCACTCACCCCGACCCAACCCCCATCACCTCGACCACCATCGACGCCCCCAGCTCCACTTCTTCCGTAAAAACCCTAACCGGAACCCTAACTTCGGCCACACCACTTCGCCACCTCCCTAGCTACCCTCACAGCCCCTAACCATCGCCGACGAGCTCGCCACGCTGAGACGTGACGATCGCCACCACTCCGCCACAGTCCCGACGCCTCCTCCGCCGGTCAGCACTCTCGAATCCCCCCGACTAGTCGGACACTGAGTAGCAGTGTCTTTTCGTGTCGTCCGTGTCTCGTGTTGGGCCTATGTTGTTCGCCGTGTCCTGACGAACACGAAGGTAGGACTGGACACGAGTCTCATGGCCCTACGTGTCGTGCTTAGCACGGACACGTAGAATCCTGTGTCCCTAACTGTCCGGACACAGGATCGACTTTATTATTTTTTATATGTAATTAATTTCAAACCTAAATAAAACTAATCTAAATCCTAATCCTAACACAACTAGTAGGCTGACCCCTGGCCAGCCCGACCCGACTTAACCCCCCTCCCCCCCGTGCGCTCTGGCTCGAGTTCGAGCCCCCCTTGCTGTTGCATTTATTTCTTTTTCTTTCCATTTTCTTTTTTATGTTTTCTGTTATTTATATATATATATATATATATATATATATATATATTTTTATATATATATATATATATATATATATATATATATATTAGTATATATTATGTAATCTACTGTATATTGGCAGTATTTTTATATATATTATATATTTTTTAGAGTTAGTAAATCTTTAAAATATATTTGTATTTACATACATATATGTATATATATATATTTTCATGTGTATATATTATTATATATATACAATTATATATTTGTATACAATATTTGTATATGTATATACTTTATAATTAAGTATTTTCTTATATATATATATATATAATATATATAATATATATATATATATATATATAAATATATATATATATATATCTATATATATATAATATATATATATATATTATATATATATTATATAATATTATATATATATATATATATGTGTGTGTGTGTGTGTGTGTGTGTGTGTATTTTTAACATATGTATGTATAAATTCATTTTTTTAATTTTACCTTATTAAAATAATAATATTTATTTTGCACTTTTACCAATTTGTATTTTAGTGTATTTAAATTACTGCAACCAATTGGTGTCCAAGCCTAGCATGGGTTTTTGGGCCCAAATGTGTTTTCACACATTTCAAGACCTGTGCAAGTCATATTGGACTTGATTCATTGCCTTGAGTCCTGTATTTGAACTTTGGTTCAAATTATGTACTTGTTCAAAATACGCAGATAATTAATTATTTTAATTTCAATTGTGTATAGTGCGGTTTTTGGATTTCTAAAATACTTAAAGTACTGTTAAAATTCTGGAAAAAGTATTTAGATACTATGTTAATTTAGCTAATTTAGTATAATTTTTATAGTATTTAAATTACAGTTTTGCCACTAGTTTGGCATATGAACCAAAACTCATTTTCTGTATACTTAGGAAAACTGATTTTTATAAAATACTTGTACTGGTTAATAAATTCCAGAAAAATTATAATAAATTTCTATAATTAACAAGAATTATTTTGGTTCTTTATTTTATATAAAACTAAGCTTTTTTCTATCTCAAAAATTGTTAGAACACAATGGTCATTTGATTTATTTATTGATTAATTACGACTTGTAACTTTTTGTGCTATCTTGAGTTTTAGCCGTGTTGAACCGCACCCCTCACTAGTGTAAAGACCCTAGAAAGTTAGTTAAAGTAGTGTGTCACCCCACATTGGTCTCCTATGCCAAAGTCATCATTTTGGCTAGGTGCCCAGTCACAAGTCGTGTTGCACCAATTAGTGTCTTAGCGTTTTAGCTTAGTGTAAAAACTAAGTTTATGTATTTATTTCTACGGTGACGAGTTACCGGACATCTATAGCACTTTTATCGCAGCTTGCTTTGCTTTGCTTTGCTAGAGGCAAGTACTTTCTACAAACTTTATATATTGTCACATAAATGAACTGCTAATCCAACCATGTTAAATGCTGATCCTTGGGGTAGCAAGTTAAAATATCACATGTTATACTTTCCATTACTACCATGTTTAGAACAGTCTTTATGTATCTCTCACATGATTAGAACCTGGGTTATGGAGAAACTGATAGTAGTGTACGTGATCATACCCCCTCTACAGTACCGAGCAAAGTTTCATTTTATATGTTACTGCGCCGTAGGCCTTTATCTCAAAGCTGTATTTGTGCGTATGTACATCTATCGCCTTTACACTTGTACGGAAGTACATTTTATTATGTGCCTCAGCACATTGTACATCTATTGACAGATCACGTACCTGCTACAGTTTTAAATATTACATATACATCTATCTCTATGACATATGTGTCCTTGCCATGATAGACTATGTGATGCCATATTTTCAGTTATTTCTCTTATGTTCATTTCCATGTTTCATAGCTAGTTTGCTAGATTCAGTACTTGCTCCCGTCTTGACAGGATAACGTTGTAGGTGTCCTACTGAGGAGGAGTTACTCTCGACACATATTATGGAGATACTGCCGAGGACCCGGCTTTGCCATACGAGGATGTTCCTGCGGGACATATCATGTATTAGGCTACATATTTGTAACTGGACATGTATCCAGTTTTATATTTTAGATCACTTGTACTTTGGACTTATTTCTATATATGACAACTTTTGTGTTTGGAGCATTTATGACTTTTATTCACTTATAGAACTGTTAGCACATTTAGTCTTATCCTGTTGTCTTTAGAACAGCTTACTACATTTTATCTCAAACGTAGGCTGGGCATGACTCGGCCCGGCCCAACAATTTGGGTAGCGGGTCATGACATGTTTTTAGTGGTGGCCCATGCAGGTCCTGACTAAATTGTTTGGTTACGTTATTGTACCAAGCATGCCTGCAATTAGGAACTTAAGGTAATTAGACAACATTAGGAATGACGCTTAGAACACCTAGAGGAATGCTAGGACTGCAACATAGGAAATACATCACATGCTTGCTATTATAATTAGATTTTCTTGCCTATGATTGCTTACTTTAACAAGTCCTTATAGTCCTTTTTATTGTAATTAGATGGTGCTTACTCGTTCGTCCCAATCTTTTACACCTAAGAATGGCGCACTCCATATCCAGTCAGCTGACCAGTTGACTGATACACCTCCACCTCCACCTACCACACTCCCCCACTCCACAGATCCACAGACCCAGATGCCTCCACCACCTTCCACATCCCAGTCCCAGCAGGCCCCGATACTTCCACCAACCCCTATCATCATACCTACCCAGGCTTCCGTCACACCCGACGGGAACCAGCTGCTCACTATGATCCAGGGGTTCCTAACAACCCATCAGGAGCAGACTACCCTACTCCGCCAGAGCATGGAGCGTTCTGAGGAACGTACCGTGGTCGCACCACCTGTAGAGCCACGGCAGAGAGCGGGGACGATCAAGGACTTCATGGATTTGAATCCCAAGGAGTTCTCAGGGACTGAGGGTATAGTAGTAGCAGATGACTGGCTAAACTCGGTAGAGAGGAAGCTCCTTGGAGTTAGGATGCCGGGTGACCTCCAGGTCGAGGCAGCGAGATTTCTGCTGATAGACTTGGCAGGAGTCTGGTTCCGGAATGAGCTGTTATTTGCGAGAGGAGAGCCACTTGGGATCAGTTCAAGACCCAGTTCAAGAAGAAATTCTTCTCGACCACTGTTAGAGTAGCCATGGGGCTACGATTCCAGAACATCCAGCAGGGGAACCGTTCTGTTGATGAGTATGCGGCAGAGTTTAGTCGCCTGAACTGTTTCGCTCCTAGTCTGGTTGTAGATCCAGAGGAGATGACCCGTAGGTTTTGCCATGGTCTAGTCCCAGACATCGGCATTCTTATAGTGGCGAACGGTACGACTGACTACTACCAGAGCCTAGAGTTGGCCCGGAGCATTGAGGAGCGTCTTCTGTCTAGCAAGAGGCCGGCTTCTGTACATCATGAGGGACCGTCCAAGCATCAGGCTTTCCAGCAGAGAGCACCGACGCTGCCCCAGCAGACTTACTGTCCCCCTATATCACATCACCCGATCCCGCCAGTTAGAGCCCCGGGACCCCGACATCGGCAGCAGCAGCAGAAGGGAGCTATATGTTCTTTCTGCGGAAGACCAGGTCATGACTTCGCCGTCTGCAGGAAGAGGTTGGGTCAGTGTTTGGCTTGTGGGTCTGCCACCCATCAGCTTCGGAACTGTCCACCAGCCAAGGGACCTAGAGGACGGCTTCCGACTCAGCAGCAGAGGTTTGGGCAGCATCTGCAGCAGCAGAAGGGACCTCAGGGGAAGGTTTATAGCCTAGCCCTTGAGCCAGAGTCGGAGCAGGTTTCGGAGCCAGATTACTTAGCTGACGTCATCACAGGTCATGTTTATTTGCATACTTTTCTAGCTCTATGTTTGTTTGATTCTGGTGCATCTCATAGCTTCCTATTATTAGAGTTTATGCATAAACACCATCTAGTAGCTACACCTACTGCGGAGATTAGTAGAGTGATGACGGGAGGAGGACCAGTGCCTATTAGATCTATCTATAGATGTTCTATTTTTATAGTCGGGAGAGAGTTCAGGAGACGATTCTTTGTGATGCCACTCCCCGGTTATGATATCATATTGGGGATGGACTGGCTTAGCTATGCCCATGCATCTATAGATTGTCATGAGGATAGTATTTCGTTCAGTCCCCCAGGCACAGCACCATTCAGTGTCAGGAGGACAGGGCCGGAGATCAGCCTAGAGCCGAACTGTTGTGCGACAGTTGGGGACGTCACCGCCACACCCTATCATCAGGAAGTTTATGGATGTATTTCCAGAGGATCTTCCAGGGCTTCCACCTGACAGAGATGTAGAGTTCACTATAGATTTAGTGCCGGGTTCATCACCAGTATCCCGGGCCTGCTATAGAGTGAATCCCAAGGAGGCCGTAGAGATGAAAGAGCAGATTGATGACCTGTTGAAAAAGGGTTTCATTCGATCCAGTGCTTCTCCATGGGGTGCGCCAGTGCTCTTTGTGCCTAAGAAGGATGGTACAGTCCGGTTGTGTATTGACTACCGGCCTTGAATGCCATCACCATCAAGAACAAATATCCTCTGCCCAGGATAGATAATTTTTCGACCAGTTGAGCGGGGCGAAGGTGTTTTCCAGGATAGACTTGAGATCCGGGTACCACCAGGTGAAGGTTAGGCCGCAGACATCCAGAAGACGGCGTTCAACACGAAGTACGGGCAGTACGAGTTTCTGGTGATACCATTTGGTCTCACAAATGCGCCAGCTGTCTTTATGAACATGATGAATAAGATATTTCACCAGTATCTGGATAAGTTCGTCGTAGTGTTTATCGACGACATCCTGATACACTCGAAGACGCCAGAGGAGCATGCAGAGCACTTGCGGATAGTTTTGGGGATTCTGAGGCAGGAGAGATTGTTTGCCAAATTGCCGAAGTGCGAGTTCTTTTTGATCGAGTGGAGTTTCTCGGCCATGTAGTCACTGGAGATAGAATCTCGGTAGATCCCAGGAAGATTGCTGCAGTTGAGACGTGGAAGGCTTCGACGTCAGTTTCAGAGATCAGGAGCTTTCTGGGTTTAGCAGGCTATTATAGAAAGTTCATCCAGGACTTTGCTAGGATAGCTGAACCCATGACGAAGCTGATGCAGAAGGATGCAGAGTACATCTGGTCAGAGGACTGCTAGGCAGCATTTGAGGAGCTGAAGAGGAGGCTGACGACCGCTTCAGTTCTGACATTACCTTTAGGTTCTGGAGGTTTCACCATTTACAGCGATGCTTCTGGGAAGGGGCTAGGATGTGTCCTACAGCAGCATAGGAAAGTGATTGCTTATGCATCTAGGCAATTGCGGACTCATAGAGAAATTATCCTACCCATGACCTAGAGTTAGCTGCGGTGATCTTTGCACTCAAGATATGGAAACATTACTTATACGAGAGCGTGTGGAAATCTTTACTGACCACAAAAGCTTGAAGTATGTGTTCACGCAAAAAGAGCTGAACATGAGGCAAAGGCGATGGTTGGAGTTGATGAAAAACTTTGACATCGATTTACAGTATCATCCCGAGAAGGCAAATGTGGTGGCGAATGTACTGAGCAGGCATCCGATGGCATGGTACCTGATGTTTGATCGGCATTTACGGGTGGATCTGGAGAAGTTCGGCATCGAGCTAGTTCGGCCAGGATCAGTGATACAGATGATGGCACTTGACATTCAGTCAGGTTTGATAGAGCAGATCCGGGAGGCACAGTCTACAGATGAGAGCCTTCGCAGACTTCGAGCCCAGGCGTTAGCTGGATTGTTGGATGACTTCACTATAGCAGAGGATGGATCCTTGAGGCATGGCAGCCGATTGTGCGTGCCGAAGGGAGAGCTGGTAGAGGCAGTCTTGCAGGAGGTGCACCGATCGAGGTATTCTATTCACCCTGGTGCTAACAAGATGTACCGTGACTTGCAGGAACATCTTTGGTGGCACGGGATGAAGAGGATGTGTCACGTTTTATTTCGAGATGCCTAGTTTGCCAGCAGGTCAAGACGGAGCGCCAGAGGCCAGCTGGTTTGTTGCAGTCGTTACCCATTCCCGAGTGGAAGTGGGAACATATTATGATGGACTTCGTCTCAGGGCTTCTCGTTTCCAAGGAGGAAAGGATGCCATTTGGGTCATCGTGGACAGGCTGACGAAGTGTGCGTACTTCATACCCTTCAAGGTGGGGCTTTCTACCGAAAAGTTGGCGGAGCTATACATGCAGCAGATAGTTCGCCTACACGGAGTGCCGGTGAGCATCGTGTCGGACATAGACAGCAGATTTACATCCCACTACTGGAGGAGCTTGCAGGAGGAATTGTGCAGTAGGCTCAAGTTCAGTACGGCGTACCACCCGCAGACAGATGGGCAGTCCGAGAGGACGATACAGACATTGGAGGATATGTTGAGGACCTGCGTGCTGGACTTCGGAGGATCATGGAAGAGCCATCTGTACTTGGTAGAGTTTTCATACAACAACAGCTACCAAGCCAGTATTGGTATGTCTCCTTTCGAGGCGCTTTATGGACGACGATGCCGTACACCGCTCTTTTGGGATGATGTCGGAGACAGAGTTATGCTTGGGCCAGAGATGATCACGGATGCAGCAGAGAAAGTCGGAATGATCAGAGACAGGCTCAGAGTAGCTCAGGACAGACAGAAACACTGGACTGATGCTAGTCGCAGACCGATGGAGTTCACAGACGGTGATATGGTGCTAGTGAAGATATCACCTACTAGAGACGATCTGGTTCGGACGAGGAGGGAAGCTGAGCCCCAGATACATCGGCCGTTCGAGGTACTTGGCAAGATTGGAGAGGTAGCTTACAGGGTTGCACTTCCACCCAACCTAGCAGGAGTTTACGATGTCTTTCACGTATCTCAGCTGAGGAGATATGTTTCGGACCCCATCATGTGCTAGATCATACAGAGTTGGAGGTCGGACCGAGCCTTACAGTTTCTGAGCAGCCGGTGGAGATATTAAACAGGAGAGAGAAAAGGCTGAGGAACAAGGTTATACCCCTAGTACGAGTAGCTTGGAGCCGTCACTCCACAGGTTCTACTTGGGAGAGGGAGTCGGACATGAGGGAGAGATACCCTTACTTGTTCGATCCAACCGCTGCGAGGGAACCGCCCGTTCCTGCTTGATGCCTTAGAGGTTAGTTTCGATCATAGCCTTACTCACTGTGTTGCATTGCCTGCTATGTTAGAATATTGTAGGGTCTTCAATCCTTGAATTTCGAAGACAAAATTTTTTAAGGAGGGAAGACTTGTAAGCCCTTGTTTTTCAAAAATTATTTAATTAGTGTTAATTAATTATTAATGTCATTTTTAGCCTTAAAAATTTATTATGATTTTTAGGAAATTTTCTAGAATTTTTAAATAAGTTTTAAATGAGTTTTAAATACTAAAATATCAATTTGCAATTTTCTAAAATTTTTTAATTGACTTTTGCAATTAATTAGATTGTTTAAATATCATTTTGTAAATATTAAAATTGTTTAATATGGTTTAGTAATTTTTAGAATTGTTTTTTATTAGTATGCAATTTATTTAATTGTTATATATCAGTTTACAATTATTAAATTGTTTTAAATTGCGGAATGCAAATTCTAATTTGTATTTAGACACTGGGAGTACCTAGTTGTAATTACCTAAACTACAGGGACCTAAACGCTAAACCCTAATCCTACCCACCCCCCCGACTGGCCAGCTGTCGACGACCGGCCAGCTGCCCCCGCCATTTTCGGCCGACCTAGCCCCGTTCGACCGACTCTAAGCCCCTATAAATGACCCCCTCACTCACCCCGACCCAACCCCCATCACTCCGACCACCATCGACCCCCCAGCTCCACTTCTTCCCCAAAAACCCTAACCGGAACCCTAACTCCGGCCACACCCACTCCGCCACCTCCCTAGCTACCCTCACAGCCCCCCACCACCGCCGACGAGCTCGCCACGCTGAGATGCGACGATCGCCACCACTCTGCCACCGCCCCGATGCCTCCTCCCCGGCCAGCTCTCAACCCCCCCGACTAGTCGGACACGTGAGTAGCAGTGTCTTTTCATGTCTGCGTCTCGTGTTGGGCCTATGTTTTTCGCTGTGTCCTGACGAACACGAA